>JBBPTC010000515.1:0-15989 GCA_038093955.1 Boletus albobrunnescens
TCCCTTTCTTGTCTTGGTCCGTGTGCATTGGCATTCCTTATATAAACTCCTGCAATCACACCATAGTACCTTAGCTTCAATCTCCTAGGTGTACATCCTGTAACCTAGTTGGAGTCTAATAACATCTATTTTCTCTTCAAAGTCTCACCTCCTTCATTACAAGTCTTTACTGCACTTTGAGTGGTGTTCTTCATCTAGTTGTCATTGAGATTATTGACTCAATGCTTTCTCATACAAATGGCATTCCACTGTTCTCTCTTGCTTGACTTGTGACATTACTGCATGACGTCCTTCCTGACCACGACTTGTGATACTACTACAATGTCGTTTCCTGTCCAGACTCATAATACTACCACAATGTCTATTCCAGTCCTGACCTACAATATCACCATAGTGTCACTCCTTGACCTTTGACCATCCTAGGCTATGCTCATCCTTACCCAGGCCAAGCATAACAAAAGATCGAAGCTATCCAGAAGGCCTACCACTGTATAGTATGCCACCATTTCTTCCTTGCACAGACACAGTTGACCTGACTGTCCTTTAACACCCATTCCTATCCTGTGGTATGCTTAATACTGTAATCAAGAGCCTTCGCTCTCTCCTGAACCTTCGAACTCTTTGCCCACCTCTTCTGAAAGCAAAGACCTTCACCTCGCCTCCCCTACAGTCAAGGAAACTGTCCAGACCCTAGTGCATGACCTTTCGGCATCGCTAACATTACCAAGACCACCAACCCCACCATCTCTGCCTTCTATTTCAAGGCAGACCTCCCTTGCTACAGTGCTCCCATACTCAATTACCAGATCACATACTCCTACTCCACCTGTCATCATGTCATCCACCAAACATACCGAACTCCACATCGGCTCCCCAGAAGATTATAGAAACAAATTCTGATATCATCAAAGAAAAGATCAAAAATGCTATTGGAGACTAAAAGAAAAAGAAATAACAAAGTTATGTATTGATAACAATGTCTGTATGGAGCAGCAAGATTTGCTAGCAGAAGAAAATGGCAAGATCTTTGTATCTGATACTGATGATCTCCAAATGGAGATTATTCAATTACATCATGATACCCCTATAGCTGGACACCCTAGTATGGAGAAAACATTAGAGCTCATCTCACACAGTTGAATGGCAATACTGGTTAAAGATTATGTCTTAAGATGTGATTGATGTGCCAGATTCAAAGGACAAAACATTGCTCCCACCAGAAAGCTACAACTGTTGCTGATTCCAGATAAACCATGGAAGAATGTATCCATTGATTTCACCACAGATCTACCTCTATCAAAAGGATTCAATTCAATTTTAGTAATTGTCAATCAATTCTCTAAAGAAGTCAAATTCATTCCCTGTGTTAAAGCAATATCTGCTCTTAATACAGTTCGCCTATACCTGGATCATATATAAAAACATCATGGACTCCCATCTACTATTATTTCCAATCATAACCCTCAATTTGCCTCTCAGGTGATGAAAGACTTATATCATAGATTAGGAATTCAATCTAAATTATCCACTGCCTTCCATTCCCAAACTGATGGACAAACTGAATGAATGAATAGAGATCTCCAACAGTATCTTCATTTATTCACTTGTGAAAAGCAAGACAAATGGGTTGATTGTTGCTCCTAGCACAATTCTCATATAACTTGAAGCAACAACAATCTACTCAGAAATCTCCATTCACAGTGACTTATATTTATCAGCCTCGCTTAGGTTTTGAGCAGTGCTCCACCAAAGCCCCTACTGCGGAAAAATTTGTAAAAGATGTTCAGGACACTATAGATCAAACCCATGCTAATCTAGAAAAAGCTCAACATCATATGAAAGAACAAGCCAATAAACATAAATATATGGCATCCAGCCAGTTATGTCATCAGTGATAAGGTTTGGCTATCCACAGAAAATTTGAAATTGACATGTGCTTCTTGCAAGCTGCTAGAACAATCAATAGCTTAGGCCTCATGCTATTATGAAATTGATTGGCAACAATGCCATCAAGCTTCATTTATTGAAATCTATGTGAATTCACCCAGTAGTGAATATATCTAGAGTAAAATCCTATAAAAAACACCTTCTAGGCCAATCTATTGACAAACCAGGTCCAGTGCTAGTCACTGAGGATAGAGAAACTGAATGGCTAGTTGATTATATAGCAGATGCATGCTGGAGAGCTAATAAGTTAGATTTTCTTGTTTATTGGCAGGGATACTCCAATGAAGAACAAACTTGGGAATCAGAATCCTATCTGACTCATTCATAGAAGTCAATTGCTGACTTTTACAGGTCACACCTGAATGCACCTTGCCAGCTTTGCATGAGAACCCTTGATTTTTTTGATCTATTCAAATACTGTGGTCATCCAATATCTGAAGTCCCAGAGAATAGACTCCCTCTAGATCATCTAGATATTGACTCATGCTATAACTCGTGTTCTGACTCAAGTATACCTCATGGTGACATCACCGAGATAAGAGAAAGATATAAAGCCTTGGATGCTTCACCTCCTCCTCTCATACTCTCAAGCCCTCATACAGAGCATATCCAATGGCCCACTTGAACAATACCACTACCCTTACTGCTCTTGCTAACAACATCTTCTTCATGGCTTATGCCATCTACCAATATCTAACCCATGATACTTGCATGGCTAACTTCTTCCTTGCTTTCTTTTACACATGGATGACTTATGAATTCCCCTATGGATGTCTCAGATATGTCACACCCCTTCCATGCATCTTCCCCTGGTCCACTATCTTAGATAAAGCTATTATCGGATATAATCCCTATTATATGCCTCCCCCTCAGCAGCATGCTGATGGCTGGATTGACAATGCTGATAATCCTTTTGTGCACTGGTGGCGCAACAACATGCATACTGATGAACCCGCTTGGCCCCAGGATCTCACACATTGGAATAATATTTATCATAATAATAGTGAAGTTTTCACTAAGTATGGTACTGATAAAGTATGGGGACCAGCTGAGGAAGCCCCTGAGGACTCCTGCCTCCCCTTTGATGATGATGATCTTCCTAATCTTGATGATATACCTGATGATCCCATTCCTACATATACCAATTGGAATTATGTAGATGATTTTTGGACATAGTACCCTAATTATGTCAAGGACCCCTCTTCGATGTTCAACTGCACCTAGGATCAACCAGGATGTTTGATTTTAGTTGGAGGGTAGTGTTACACATCCCCTATTTTTCCCCTATTTTTCCCTATTTTTCTAAGACCTCAATTGCTCATCTCAGGTTGATAACTATTCCACTACCAAAATTTACTACACTTTTCCTAGTCATCTTATCCTAATCAACCTCAGTCACACCTTCACATCTGCACAACTTCACCATTTCATATCTTCACAATATCATGACTTTACATGTTCACTCTTCATACCTTCACCATGTCACCTCTTCACATGTCATGCTATCTCACACATGTTTTGCCTAGTCATAGATAAGTTCACCTCATGACCCCTATTGTCCACTCATGTCTTGCCACACCCAATCCACATGTACACAGCCTAGACACATATCATACCCAGTCATTCCAACTTATACTACTATATAGTAAGTAGAGATAAGCATAGCATGGTCTGTGCACATGTAGCTACAGTATATAATGCCTAATAAATTACCAGGAGATGATAGTCTTGTCCTCCTGGAGTTTTCCCAAAAACAGCTAGTTCTTGGCTCACATCTAGTACTCTTTCCAACCAAACAACTAGCTCTTAAGTGAGTTGGTCATTTCACTCAAAAGCAATTCTTTCCAGATTCTTGGTGAAGATATCAGCTAGCTGTTCTTGAGATGGAACATAGAAGAGTTCAATCTCTTGTACTTTAACAGCCTTGTGAACATAGTGTTCTGGTATATGGACATGTTTGGTATGTCCTTTTTGAGCTGGATTTGAAGCAAGAAAGATAGCACCTTGGTTATCAATGCAAAGTGATATCAAGTGAGAAAGGGAAAATTTAATTTCACTGAAGAGGTTGTATATCCATTGTATTTGTTGGCAAAGTTTTGTCATTCCACAGTATTCTGCTTTGGTATATGAAAGTTGAACTCTCTTCTGTTATTTAGACAGCCAGGATACAATACCATAGTAGTGGACTGTGAGGTCTCAATGTCTCCAGTCCAATCAATATCAGAGTAAGCAAGGAAACCATTGTTGGCTCCAATTGCAGTACAGGTCAAGCTGAACTCAGTGGAGTGGGCAAGATAGTGCACAATATAAAGTGCCTTCTGCAAATGATTCTGGATAGGATTTGCAGAGTACTGTGACATTTTGATCACTGAATAAGCTAGGTCTGGTTGTGGTCCAAGCATGATATAGAGCAATGATCTGATGACCAATTGATATCAACTTTGAAGAGTTGGATCTGCTTTTCCTTTGTTGGATCTCAGTTGATAACCAGTAGGCAAAGGAGTAGGGGTAGGCTTGCACTAGTTTGACCAAAGCGCTCAACTACTTTTTTCACATAGGAGCATTGATCTAATCTCAGAGTACATTTTGAATGATCTTTGGTAATCTTCATTTTAAGATATTCTGTGGCTTCACCTAAATTCCTGGATTCCCAATGATCCATGAATAGTTTCTTGTGTTTGAGGACTAAACTCTTGTTACTACCCATAAAAAGTACACCATCAACATAAATGATAATTAGAATCAAGCTATCATCAATTTGCTTGATATAAACCCCTGGATCTGAAAATATTCTCTTGAATCCAAGTTCAAGGAGGAATTTATGCAGCATCTTGTTCCATTGAAGTGCTGCTTGCTTCAAGCCATAAATGGCCTTTCATAGGTGACAAATCTTTTTCTTCTATCCCTTGCAAATGAAACTTTCAGTTTAAGCAAAATAAATTTCCTTGTCCAACTCACCAAATAGGAATGCTGTTTTGATGTTAAGAGTATAAATCTCTCTATCTTCCAATGTTGCTAGAGCAAGGAGTAAATGGACAGTCTCAAACCTGGTGACTAGTGAAAAGGTTTCATCATAATCCATACTAAAGATTTATGTAAAGTCTTTGGTAAAAACAAAGTTATTTAGGGATGTGCAGTTTGTCAAGCCAACAAAGTCAATACCCATCCCACTACTCCACCTCTAATCTCTCTCTTCCTTGTCACTGAATGCCCCTTTCAACATATTTCTGTTGACCTCATTACTGACCTCCCTCCTTCTTAGAGTTTTGATTTGATTATGGTCATGGTCAACCATGGGCTTACTAAGGGGGTCATTCTTGCCCCTTGCCACAAGACTATTGATGCAAAAGGGATAGCCTCCCTTTTTCTCAACTATATCTTCAAATAATTTGGGTTACATGACAAAATAGTCTCTGACAGGGGCCCACAGTTCTCATTAGCCTTTGCTCTAGAACTGGCAAGACTCTTACAATATGACCAACTACTCTCTTCTACCTATTATCTCTAAACTAATGAAGAGATGGAACAAATGAATCAAGAGCTAGAAACCTATCTATGAATCTTCTACCACAGAGATGCAACCAAATGAACAGGTCTCTTAACTCTAGCTGAATACTACCATAACTCCTCTATCAACTCCATAATTCAGAAGATCCCATTTTTCCTTATGATGGGGTATAAATCCAAGGAATACTCTTCTTTGGAACAGACCTTTGTTCTAGCCATAGAATCCTATCTCTTTAATCTCACCAATACTAGAGCAGAAGCCCATGAAGCCCATAAAAAAGCTCAGCAATACATGAAAGAATAAGTAACATTTCACTTCAAACCCTGAAAAGTGAAAAACAAGGTGTGGCTAGAAGGATGAAACCTCTGTCTCCACTATTCGTCTAGGAAACTAGCCCCTAGGCAAGAAGGACCATTTGAAATTTCCTAGGTGATTTGCCCTGTCTCCTATAAACTAAAGCTACTGAAGATATGAAAGATCCATAATACATTCCATGCTTTGATTCTCTTCCTATATAGAAAAACTGTAGAACATGGAATGTCTTGATGGCTCTCCATCCCTGGATTAGGATCCACAGTCACATGGCTCTCTGATATCCTTAATAGGATATATGTCATATGACAGAACTCCAATGAGTTCCTTTTATCTTTCATCTCACTCCATGGATCTTACTTTGTCTTCTCATATCCATGAAGGCTGTACTTGCAGAGCCCTGATGAATATCCACTTATTCTACTTTCCTTATAAAGGCTGGTGCTGCATGGACCAGCACTTCCTTATTGAGGTACATAGCCATGCCTCACTTAGTATATAGTCTAGCCAGTATAGATGATCAAGCTCTAAGCAAGCTTGATCTACACAATACCAGCGTAACCACCTCAGTGTAATACCTCGATCTAAGCTCTAGTCCTAGGAGGTGACCTCATGTCTGCCTAGGGTATGCAATCTCTTGAATACATCTCTATCATCGCCTATCATTAATATAGGGGGAACCTATCCAAGTACAGTTCTATAACTAAGCCACCTCAATCAATGAAGGCGCACCCTTGCACATGTCTGCACTCAGACTAAGCTGGGTTATGTCATCTGCATTATTTGTAATCACCACTGTTACACTTGTCACCCTCAAGCATGAGTTATCCCAGTCACCTCTTGTAATCCAAGACCTTTCTGTGTACTCTTGTCATCTATACAAAGCACTTCCTTGTCAAGCTCATTACTCTATAGTATGAGCTCTCCTCATTCTTTGACCCACCTAGGCTATGCTTGTTCTTACCCAGGCCAAGTATAACAAAAGATTGAAGCTATCTGAAAGGCCTACCATCAAGTAGTATACCAATATTTCTTCCTCACACAGACATGGTTGCCCTAATCATTCCCTGACCCCCATTCCTGTTCCATGGTATGCTTGATACTGCAACCTGGAGCTATTGCTCTCTCCTGAACCCTTTGCCTACCTCTTTTGAAAGTGAAGACCTTCATCTCACCTCCCCTACAGAAAAGAAAGTAGCTCAGACCCTAGCATATGACCTTTTGGTATCACTAACCTTATACAGACTGCCTACCCCACCAATCATCATGTCCACTTCAAAACCCACTGAACTTCAAATCAGAATCCCAAAGGAGTATGATGGAAATCTGCAAAATGCTAAATTCTGGCTAGACTTTATCCTAACGTATCTTATGACCAATGAGGACATATACTTCACTGATGTGAAGTGAGTTGCCTTTGCCCTCTTATATATGAAAAAGGACTCTGCCTACACCTAGGCATTCACCTTCTGGAGTGGCTCAATTGCCACTAAATCATTTGGCACCCTTGATGCATTCAAGAACCAATTCCTTGCTTCTTTTGATCACACCACAACCAAGGTTGATTCCATCACCTTCCATCATCTGGTTAACCACCACTTGAGTCAGCAAGCATGCTGACCTTGCTGAATATATTACCAAGTTTAAAATGCATGTTGCTGTCAGTGGCATTACAGAAGAACTTGTCCTAACCAGCTGGTTCACTGCTGATATCCATTGCTAGGCAAATTCTTGCAATGGAGAAAATACCAAACACCATGAAGGAATGGTATGAAAAGGCCATGATTTTCAAACAGGGAGATGATTGTGCCACCCTTATTCATGCCATGCACAAAAATGCCACCTTCACTCCTTTCTTCTCGACCAAATATCTGCTCTCTATGACACCCCCTAAAGACCTGAATGCTATGGATGTTGATGCCATCCACTTCCCAAAGAAGTTAACCCCTAAGAAAAGGCAGCATTGCATTGCTGAAAACCATTGCTTCTGTTATGATTTCTTCTTTCTTTTGTCTTGAATAGTTCTTGCCGACTAACCATGTTAACCTTATTTTGTCTCGAACAATTCTGTGTCACTTAGCTGTGCCACCTGCTAAGTTCTGAGTTCCTTATCTTTTTATCTTTGATCACATGTATAACATTGTTCTTCGACATTCCATGACCTTCCATTCCACAGCTGCTTATTCAGACTTCCCACTGCGAAATTTCCTTTCTCATCCTGGTCTGTGTGCATTGGCACTATTATATAAACCCTTGCAATCATGCTGTATTTCCTTAGTTTTGATCTCCTAGGTGTACATCTTGTAACCCCTAGTCCCAGTCCAATAACATTTTTTACCTTTGAAGTCTCACCTCCTCATTTCAAAACTTCACTGCACTTTGAGCAGTATTCTTGATCTAGTCGTCATTGAGACTATTGAATCAATGCTTCCTTGTACAAATGGAACTCCACCATTCTCTCTTGAATGACTTGTGATATTACTGCACAATGTCTATTCCAGTCTTGACTCATGATATCACCATGATATTTATCCCAGTCTTGACCTATGATATCACCATAAAGTCACTCCTTGTCCTTCAACTCATCCTAGGCTATGCTCGTCCTTACCCAGGCCAAGTGTAATGGCTTCAAATATCAAAGAAAGGAACACTCATCTCCAAACTATACCACCAAGTTCACCTCTAAGCTGAAAAAAAATAGATGAACAGGTGAAGAAAGTTGAGAATGAAGAAGACCTTCCAAAGTTGAAGGACTGCAAAGATGAAAACAGGGACACAATAGGACATGTCTAATTTGAAAAGGATTTTTAAACAGAGGCCTCTACCAACACAAGTATCCTCCTTTCCTTCTTTGACATGCACTTCTATGCTTGTATCTTCCAAGTCAAAGTCTCTTCAGATTCCAATACAAGTTATTGACCCTTCACATATCATGAAAGTTGATGACACCTGTGCCCTAATTGATAGTGGTGCTTATATCTCTTGCATCAACTGTGGATCCATCTGAAAACATTGTTTACCCACTACTTGTTTATCAAAACCAATCTCTATACAAATATATCAAATGATCAACAAGAAAGGCCAGATCTGCTTCACCTCTGACCTTTACCTCAACATCAAAGGGATAGCCCAAAGGGTGAACTTCTATATCATGCACTGTGGAATTGAGAATGTCATCCTTGGACTTCCTTGGCTGAAGAAAGCCAACCTTTCTGTCAATTGGAAGTCAAACACCCTCACTATTGATAAGTCTGTGGACAAATTCAAAGGACTCTACCAATCTTATGCTTCCAATGCCCAGTCAAACAAAACCCTATTGAACCAATGTTGCCCCTCTCCTTGACACACTATGATTAGAGCTGCTGCTGCTGATCACCTTGAAAAGTTTATCAGACACAAATTCAAAAATGAATTTGTCCAAATGGCTCGCAATGTTTACACCTATCATTGGATTATACAATTCAGTTCTCATTTTGCCCCTCTAGGCTCTCCCACTGTCACTAAACTTACCTCCACCATGAAGTTAGCCAGAGCAGCTGATAAAAATAAGAAGGAAACTGTTCTTTTCCTTGAATACCAAGAGTACACTTCTGTTTTCTCAAAGAAAGCTACTGTTTGAGGTAGAAAACTTGGGTAAAGTGGACTAGCCACTAGCTGGATCAACTCAGGGCGACTCTGGAGTCCACAGTGAGTAACCAAAATGATATTCAAGATGTGTAACAAGATATACAGACCTGGAGTCAACAATAAGTAACCGAAAGGTACAAAGTGGACTCTCAGGGAGTAAGTGCACTTCAAGTAAACATAGATAAACACTGCGCCACATCACAGAATGGGCAGAAAGGTAAGCATTTGTATGGGCAGAGACTCCACAAGAAGCTAGAAAAATCCAGAAAAATTATAGTTAAGTAAAGTGAGGGTGGGCAATTCAATGGGTCCAGTTAGAGAGCAAAATCACCAAGAGTAACTGCTACTGATCATGTTCCACCTTCTCATCCTTATAATCACAAGATGAATATTAAATGACTCAGTCAATATCCTCTCCCACCAGCTAGGATTCTTCAATTTTCTCAAAGATCTAGATTGCTACCTCCAAGATTACTAAACAAGAGTACCCTCCATTCATTTCTCTCTCCACCACATATACTCCAACCATCCCTTCAACCCTCTCTGCATCATCATTCACCTTAGAACCAGCAGAACTTGCCTATATTGAATGAGTCAACCACTTCTAGACTGGAGGAGATGGAGATGTAGCACTTCCATCTAGTCATTCCTGCATAACTGCTGCTTCTACTGCTGCCCCCTCTGACTTCGTTTCACATCAGATCATTCTCAGGCAATTTGCCCTTTTAAAAGGAGATCCCCTCCTATTGCCCTAATCTCTTCTACCACATTATCCTCATCTTGTCATACTCCTTCCTCTTGGGTATTGTCCTCATTGTCTGGTCATGGCACCAGAACTATCAATTTTGTTGAATCCATTCCAGTTCCTCTTTCATCCATCCTCATATACAATGAACTCCTTATCCTCCTATTCCTTGTCCCCCTCTTTGCTGAGGTCCTCCTTGCCTACCAATTACAACAATGAATATGCTGCCTGGGCCAACATCACTGGATCTCTGGGAGGTGCCTGTTTAGATCTCTAAAGAGTAGTTCCAATAGGAGTTTGAAACATAATCGGGAGGTAATGTTATGATTTCTTTCTTATCTTGAATAGTCCTCATTGACTATTTATGCTAACCTGGTCTTATCTCAGACTATTCCATACCACTTAGCTGTACTACCCGCTAAGTTCCAAACCTGTTATCTCTTATCTTTGATCACATATATATAACCTTGTTTTTCATTGTTCCATAACCTTTTATTCTGCAGTCACTTATTCAAACTTCTTACTGTGGAATTCCCTTTCTTGTCTTGGTCTGTGCACATTGGCACTATTATATAAACTCTTGCGATAGTACCATAGTTCCCCAGCTTTGATCTCTGTTATGATTCATTCTTTTCCCTCTTGAATGCTTCGCTATTGCTTACTTTTACTTGACCTTTGCTGATATTGCTCATCTGCTTCACAATATTACTAATACTTGTTTCCCTTTTATGCTTACCAGCTTCCCTTATAACTAGTAAGCCTTTCTTGGACCATTCATTCCAATTACAATACTCTTACCTTGTACTTGCATCTAATCTCTCTTCTCAGTACTTCCTTAATTCCCATGTTGCCATATTATTGTACACATGTACCATGGCTTCTCTTTAACCTATGTGTACATCCTGTAATCTAGTAGGAGTCTAATAACACCTCTTTTCCTTTGAAGTCTCACCTTCTCGTTACAAGTCTTCACTACACTTTGAGCAGTGTTCTTGATCTAGTCATCGTTGAGATTATTGACTCAATGCTTACTCAAACAAATGGCATTCCACCGTTACCTCTTGCTTGACTCATGTCATTACTGCACAACATCCTTCCTGACCTTGACTTGTGATATTACCACAATGTCATCTCCTGTCCAGACTCATGATACTACCACAATGTCTATTCCAGTCACAACCTATAATATTACCACAGTGTCACTCCTCGACCTTCGACTATCCTAGGCTACACTTGTCCTTACCCAAGCCAAGCGTAACAATCTCCTAGGTTGTAACCTAGTATCTAGAATAACTATTTTCTTTCTTGAAGTCTCATCCCTTGTTATAAGTCTTTACTGCACTTTGAGCAGTGTTCTTGAACTAGTTGTTGTTGGAACATTTGATCCAATGCTTCTTCTTGTCCTCGTCCTATATCATAACCTGAGATAGTTCTTGTATGACTTGTCACCAATATAAGTTCTTCTAGTCTATGGTGTTGCTAACACACCAGTATACTCTGTGCCAGAGCTTACAGCTCAGTCTGCTCTCTTGTGATAGTGGACCCTTGTCCATATCACTCATTTTCTTTTTGCATATGCCAGGCCTTGCCCTTGAGTCCAATAGGCTCTAATGATCACCAACCTATTACCCTGGGAATACACTGATACTATGGAACCCCACTACAGCACAGCCTCATAGCTCCTCATCTTCCTAAATAGAAGATATTGTCTCATGGATATATTCCTTCATAATATATTCCTTCATAGTAGCAATTATATTGCCTAATATTCAAGAATAAGACTAGATTACATTAGACTGGAAGCATGCCCTTTTATCTACAATTATGTCTACAAATATCAATCATGATTTTGAAGATGTTGCTATTAAAAGACTTAGAAAGTTCATAAGTCTATTCAATAATAGTGTTGATGAAATCAATCTTCAATCCCATCTATTATAGGAAAAATTCTAGTTTCAAAAGTCTACTCAAAAAGTCAGTTAGGACTTATGCTTGTGCCTTTCAGGGTAACTGTAACATGCAGGTGTACATTGCTTCTTGTAGGGAGCAATGAGAAGCAAAGATAGGCAGCGACGAGGTACACTTCCTATTCAGAGTGGAGCTTGAGCAAACACAAGGTTACTTCTTAAATTCTACCAGGATGGCATAGAAGCTACACTTGATTGCATAGAACTAGCTTGGGTATAATACAAGCTAGGAGTAGACTATATATACTAACTTGGAGTGGTAGGCTGTATACCTTAGTATAGTATGTGACCATAAGGAAACAAGGGACTCCATATTCATATAAGTAGATGGAAGCCTGTAGGCCTTCTGTTGGTATCCTATAGGATCTAGAGATTTACCTGAGGCAGGTTACCATTTGTTCCACAGAGTAGTAATGGGCTGTACCCCCTTAGTAGAACAAAATAACAGAGGAGCAAAGAGAAATGTAATCTAAAAGGAACATGTGGCATTCCATACACAGCCATACCTAAAGAAGTAAGGCAGACACCAGCAGTACTGTTGGGGTGCCATAAATGAAGAAAGTAGGTCCATACCAAGAGAATGGATAGTGCTCCTGCCACATGCTATCCTATTGTAGCCCACTATAATAAAGTGCTATGCCTGTTGTACTGTACAGAAGAGAAGGGTAGTCATACTGGCCTCCAGGGGTTATCCCACTCAGGGGTCCACTGAGAGGCAAATTGAAGTGGAGTCAAACAAAATGAGACTGAATATCAAGGTGCACCATCAAACCATAACATTACCCCTCTTCTGTTCAACTTCTGCATGAAAGAAATACTTTCTGTGATCATGTTCTAACTCCCCGCAGGAATGACAAACCCTATATGAGCAGCAGTATTGTGAATGGTCTGGTGCAATGTACCAGCAGATTGGACATTTATAGTAGGAGCAATCTGGGTGAAGATGTCCCCTTTGGTTGCATATAAAACACTGTGGTTGGTGCTAGAGGTACAGTGATGGAAATGGATAGGCATTGATATTGATGGGGTGAGTTGGAGTGCCCTGGTCAATGGGCATTGGTAAGGACATCATTGGGGTAGGAGGGCTCTATGCATTCTTGCAGAGGTTGCCAGTCTCCCTTGGTAAAGTGTGAGGCAGGGCCTTTGACATATAGTGTAAGAGTGTATCAGAGTGATTGGGCATGATCAGGCTAGTAGAGGTTCAGGGGAAGGTGTTTGAGCTGGAATGAGGGGTACAGTGGTAAGGAAGGCCAGGGTGTTTCAGTTAGAGACAGGAGGTTGGGGGTGAATTCCCTTAGTAGTTCTCTTAGTGTCTGGGGTCAGGATTCTAATAGGTTCAATAGTGATACCTGAATCAGTTGTGGTTGGTAAAGAGGAGGTGGTCATATAGGCTGAGGTGTTGTCAGAAGGAGAGTGTTGAACAAGCACCTTAGTGTAGCTCTCAACTACCTACAAAAAGTAGTCCATAGTGTAGTACTATATGTAGTAAATGGTTCCCACCATACATGTACACTATATAGATTCGAACTCAGCCTATCTGAGTTCTAATTTATCTTGTTTCACTAATTTGACCATCATGATGTCTCAACCAGCATCACAAGAACCCTCACCAAGCCCATCTCTGAAACCATTAACCTTAATATCATCTACCAATGTACCCCCATGAGTAATAGGCAGTTCTCTGCAATACAACCTGCTTTCAACAGGTTATGAGCTCCATTAGTGTTTGATAGTGTGCACCCAGCAGTCGCACCTATCTGATACCTAACTCGTGCAACATCATCTGGCAAATGTAACCTTGGTGGTTAACTGTTCTCGCTGAACGTCATGAAAACAATTGTTTGTAATGAACATTTTCTGCCCATATAGGGTGAACATATGCTGGAATAGCATGCTAATGCTGTTGCATTCCAGATATCTACTAGAAATGTCAACCTCTTCATCTACTGTTGCCAAGGACTCTTGCATCCCGGTCTTCACTGGTACGAACTGGGCCTCCTGGTGGCCAGCCATGCATGTGTACATTCTCGCTACTGGCCATGACTGGGTGATGCAGGTTTCATCTCCACCCACACCAACTGCAATGACTGATCATAATGATACATATGTTATACTGGATCAGCTGGTCCAGAGGAAACTCAATGATCATGGGCTCTATCGCCCTCCATCTGAATGAGGCCCTTCAGGCCAAGTATTCGGTCTATGGTACTGCCAAGAAATTAGATTGTTCATTGACAATTTGGACACCCGTCTAAAGATGTACTTCATCATGCCCATAAGCACGTCAAAAACATGCCCGATGTTGAGATCCCTACAATGGACTTCATCTGCCCTGGCTGTGCGATGGGCAAACTACCTAATAGGAGTTTTCCTCCTTCTGAGCACCATGCTACACATGCATTTGAACTTATTTATTCAGACCTTAAGTCCTTCCCCACTGAATCATATCACCAATATCAGTATATCATCACATTTGTTGACAATTATACAGCAATGGCATGGACAGTCCCTTTGCACACCAAAAATGCTACATTGCTGGCTACTAAGTACTTCCTTGCTGAAGTCTCCAGGCAATTCAATGCCAAAGTCCAAGAATGGTACTCTGATGCAGGGGGAGAGTACAAATCACAGGCCTTTAATGACCTGCTCAAAGGACAGGGGATACATGTTTTACAAAGTGCTCCCCATACTCCACAACAAAATGGTCAAGCTGAATGATTCATGCACACCATTATAAGGCTATGTAGCATGAAGCCTGCATTCCCAAAAGCTGGTGGGAGTTCACAATCACTCATGCAACCCATATCTACAATAGGACACCATTGTGCCATCATAATTGGTGTACTCCTTTTGAGCTCATACACAAACAACAGCCAGAACATAGCACACCTCTACATCTTTGGATGTGCTGCCTATGTGCATATACCAAAGGATGTGTGGGCCAATAAGATGGCCCCTAAGTCTGAGCTTATGGTGTACCTAGGGGTTGCACCTACCAATAGTGCAAACTTCTTGTTCATGTACTCCCCCAATAATATTCTATTCCATTCTGTACACGCACTTTTCGATGAAGCATGATTCCTACGCTGTGCCATTCCGTGCACACATCCTGCCACACCTTTAGTGCCCACTACTGATGAGCATGGTCCTATACTGCCGCCGCCCTCTGCTGGCAACAACTATCAATCCAATCGACCCACTGCTTGGAGTCCATCTCCTCCGCCAGTCCCTCCTCACACTTCTTCCCAGCAAGCACCACCAGCCCAGCCTCCCGCTCCTTGTAAACAGTCCAGTGGTACCTTCATCTCCGCTTAGGTGATCTGAACAGGAACACTGTGTGCCTTTCCAGCCTGGCAATGTCTATGGTGATAAATACCACCCCATTAACATTGAACACCATCCGCAATGGAAGAGTTCATCATAGGATCCCGGTTCACCTGAGCCTTCTATGCCTGGCAATGATCCTGACATCGCTGAGCCGTCCACACCCTCTGATGCTCCTACCTCCACTTCTGGTAGTAATGTAGACCTTCTGTGCTTATGTCATGAAGGGGGAGTTGATTTGGCTGCATTTTTGATAACAAAGGCTATAAGGCTAGACACTGCAGAATCTAAGCCATTACGTAAATGGACATACAGGAATGGAAAGCTGCCTGTTGATGCAAGCTCAATATTCTCCGTGAGTGCAAAGTCTTCGAACTTGTCGACTGCCCTACTGGGCATAAGGTTATATCAAACCGATGGTTGAAAGTGTGCATGATTAGTCATGAAAGGATTCTCTCAAGTAGAGGGAGTTGATTTTGACCACATCTTCTCCCCGGTTGTAAGGTTTGAGACCATGCAGCTTATGCTTGCACTTGCAGCCTTAGAGAACTGGCACATC
>JBBPTC010000517.1:5303-15961 GCA_038093955.1 Boletus albobrunnescens
CTTTCTCAAGTCACCACATCGCTCTGGTTGCCAGAGTAACGCAACGAATTTAAAATTTAATTTAATAATCAATAATATAATCAATCCCAAATAACATCGACTGTTTGCCCTTGTTTGTACCTCCACACCCGCCCTGCCGTCGTGTTCGCCGTCAATGACGCCCGGCGCTCCAGCGATGCCGCCCGTTTCAACTCCGACGAGATCGTGCTCCGTCTCACCCCCTCCCATCCCCTCGGCCTCGGTGTCGGCGACGCGGTACTCTTTCTCCGGATCCGGATCTGTGCCGTCCGGGCGGGCAAACTTGTCACCGTCTCCACCTCGACTGAGGCATAGAACACGTCCTGGTGCATCGTAGGTTGCTCGCTTGCTCGTCTACGTCGATGCCGCGAGTGTTCCATGAGCATCTGCCGCACTTGCTCGCGGAGCACGTCGTTCGCGCCGCCGGCTCGGAATCCCCCGCTCAGCCGTCCGAGTCCGTCGAATCGTCCTCCGTCGCCCTTTTCGACGCCTTCCAGACCGAGCCCAATGGGATGTGCATAACTATCTGTTGTCGGATCGCTCGGAACAGGATGGTGTTCTACTGTCGGCGACATTTCAGGCGTATTGTGTGGCACGGGGAGAAACTCGGCAGAGTCGTCTGCATGTGCAGAGTATGGCGGCGGTGGCTGGAACACGTGGGTGTCAATGAGCGGTGCAAATGGGACCGGTGCGACGCCCAGGAAGACGCGCCGATGCGTCCGTGTCTTGGGTTTGTTGGCGACTGGGAGACGCGATTTGGCCAACGACAGTAACTTGTTACCGAGCATGTGTCCGACGGGCGCGACGATACCAGAGCTCGATCGTTTCTTGGGGCTGATGTTCATGAGGACTACTGTCTTGCTGGACGAGTCCGTCGTCTCCTTTATACCCTTCACATTGGGGGGGCTGACGCCGAAGTGACTCACAACTTGTTTCAAACTCCGTAAGCACCCGTGTCCATACATCCGACCCGAGGTCAGCCGTCCCGTTGACCTCCGTGTACCGTAAATTAAATCTCCGATTCAATCTAATGTATATAAGCACCCCGAAATGCGCGTGTTTCGCCTGGCTAAAATGCCCGCCCCATCCAAAGAATTTCTTGATCCTTCAGAAGCCATCGCTCACCTTCGGACTTACCTCCGGTCAGATGGGCTCTCCGTCCAGGAGCTCATGGACTCCCAGGTCCAGGGAGGTCTCACTTACAACGATTTTTTAATGCTCCCAGGAAAGATTGATTTTGCCGCGTCCGACGTCGCCACAGAGACCAAAGTTACCCGCAATGTCGTCCTGAAGACTCCTTTTCTGAGTAGTCCCATGGACACCGTCACTGAAACTGAGATGGCCATCAGTCTTGCCCTTTTAGGCGGCATCGGAGTCATTCATCACAACCAATCCGCTTCGTCGCAGGCAGCTATGGTTCGCGCTGTGAAAAGACATGAAAACGGCTTCATCACCGATCCCGTCGTGCTCTCTCCTAACCATACCGTCGCTGATATGTTGGATATCAAAGCGCGTCTTGGCTTCTGTGGCATTCCCATCACTGGTACGTTAGTTCCCATTCCGTGTAGATATCTGATGTATACACTATTATAATAATCTTCGTTCTTCCGAGCAACGGATTTACTCTGTGATCTGCGGAGTTTTTCACCTTTTTCTGATACTAGCGGTTCTGTCCTTGTTACGCCCCTGACATTTTTTCTTCCTTTCAGATACGGGATCCCTCGGGGGGAAACTCGTCGGTATCGTTACCTCGCGTGACGTCCAGTTCGAGTCCCCATCCACGTTTCTTCATGAGGTCATGACTACCAACGTCGTTACAGCATCTCAGGGCGTCACCCTCAACGAAGCCAATATCATCCTTCGTTCCTCTAAAAAAGGAAAACTCCCCATCGTGGACGACCAAGGACGACTCACATCCCTCCTCGCTCGTTCTGATCTATTGAAGAACCAAAACTACCCCCTCGCAAGCAAGAATCCCGAAAGCAAGCAGCTCTATGCTGCTGCCGCAGTCGGCACTCGTTCCAATGACAGGGACCGTCTCCGGTTGCTCGTCGAGGCGGGCCTTGACATCGTTGTGCTTGATTCGTCACAAGGGAACTCGATCTACCAGGTCGACATGATCCATTGGATCAAGCAGACTTTCCCAAAACTCGAGGTAATTGCAGGCAACGTCGTCACGCGCGAGCAAGCTGCCAACCTCATCGCTGCTGGCGCAGATGGTCTCCGCGTTGGTATGGGCAGTGGGTCGATCTGTATCACACAGGAAGTCATGGCTGTCGGACGCCCTCAAGCGACAGCCGTGTATTCTGTGGCCGAGTTTGCGAACAAGTTTGGTGTTCCGGTCATCGCAGACGGTGGAATCGGGAACGTGGGACACATCGTCAAGGCCCTGGCATTGGGTGCGAGTGCCGTCATGATGGGGGGCTTGTTGGCAGGTACAACCGAAGCCCCCGGGGAGTACTTTTACCACGAAGGGAAGCGCGTCAAGTCGTATCGTGGCATGGGCAGTTTGGAGGCGATGGAGGTGGGTAAGACGGGTCGCTCTCCCAGGGCTAACGGGACACCCGGCTCGACGAAGCACCCCACGCAGCCGACAAGCGCACGGCACGAGAATGCAGCCACGACGCGGTATTTCTCCGAGTCGTCGGCGATCAAAGTGGCGCAGGGAGTATCGGGAGACGTGCAGGACAAGGGGAGTGTCAAGGCGTTCGTCCCGTATCTTCACGTGGGAGTACAGCACAGTCTGCAAGACATTGGTGTGAGAAGTGTGGACGAGCTGAAGGAGGGCGTCATAGCGGGCCGGGTGCGGTTTGAGTTGAGGACAGCAAGTGCACAGATCGAGGGAGGTGTGCATGGATTGAATTCGTACGTCTTCTTTCCACTTTGCTGCGGTGTGTACTGATGTGCGTGATAGATATACGAAGAGGTTGTATGCATGAGTTGGCGCGGCAATATATCCTATACTTTTCGTCCGTGTATGGATCTGATACTTGTATACTAATGATTCTGATCGGCTTTCTGTGAAAGCCAATGGAGATGCGGTTTTGAAAGATACATGGATAGGCGTGCGACTGGTAGTCTTCGCTGAGCAAGGCAAGCGAGGTGCTACTTGCCCTACTTGAAAGCCGATCGGCGCGTTCCATGTATCACGTGACCGCATCTTCACCGAAACGCGTCTGTACCTTGACTTGGACTTGTACTTCAACCACTTACACGACGACCTCATGCGTATCCTCTCATCCATGTGCGATGCACCAACGCTGACCCCACTTCGACATGATACGAAAAAAGCAGATCAGACAGTAAACGAAGACGCAAAGGCGACGAACGCGACGACAAGTGTCATTGCCAAGAGCACGGTACCGACCGTGGCGCTCGACACGGACGTCGTGAGCGACCACATGGCCGCCAGACTCTGCACCAGCTTCCTAGACCACCTCTTGTTCCTCAAGAGCCAAGTTCCACTGTCAGTATAGTATACCCTTGCCGTGATCGATCTGCTGCCCGTTCCTGTGGTTGACGCCTCAATTTGACTGACAGACCGGTCGGCCAGCTGGCCCGAATGCCGACGCACGACGTGAGTGCCATTTCATGACAAGGGATACGTACGTGATCTCCGAGCGTTGGTTGCTCTTGCGTAGAGTGCGTCGCGCGCTGCCAAGAAGCGCCACGAGCTGTTGAGCTCGTTCGATGTCCTGGCGTCGCATTTATACACGTCGTTTATTGCGCTCTCGACGGCGCTGGCGCTGCGGGGTGTTTCCGATTCCGAGAGGGGGCAAGTGGGGACAGCGCTGCTGCATCAGACGCACGGACGGGCCAGGGCCTTTGTCGTCGTCGCGTTCGGTCCGACTGTGGGGACCGCCAGATCACGCGTGATCGTGGGCATCGACGGACTGGAAACGAGGGTGTGGGGATTGCGGCGAGACAGGGATCACACGGTCACGCGAACACGCGACGTGCTCGAAGAAGGCGACGATGACGACGATTCACCAAAGAGCGCAAGTGATGATGAAGGCAAGGAAAGCGGAGATGAAGGAAGCGAAGGTGGCGAGATTGAAGAGACTGGGTCCGATGACGCGTCGCCACCGCCATCGAGAAGTCCTTCTCCGGCGCCGTCGTCCGACTCTGACTCTTCTGCATTGGCGTCACAACTGGTTGAAGATCAGGGGACTATACGAGCTGCAGAGCGCTTGCTATCGCGTACGCTCGCGAGCGCATGCACAGATGGCGACGGACATGGGTTGGCTGCTGAGATGGGTACGCAAAAGTGATACCAGGGTCGTCATCAATCCTCTCTGACAGTGTGGCAGCTCCGACGCAAATACATGTTCTGATCAGGGCACCGCGGCGTTTCGATCACCCCTCCTGGGTGCCGCGCCAGAATTTGTGTACCTCTTTGGATGGTTATCTCGCGGATTTCCTGACAGAATCAGGGCAGGCACCCATTTCTTGCGATACCGCTGCCCCAAAAAAACGAACAAAGGCGAGCAAGGTACAGGGTGTATGGATCAAATCTCGGCGAAGTGTCATACAAATGGAAACTCCCGAACAAGACTTGGCTGAAGAGGACGAGCTGATATGGTGGAGCTGGGACGGAAAGCTAGTCGGGTTTGCGGATTGGTGATTCAGCCTATCGACAAACCTGACTACCATTACCCGAGGTCTTGTACCGAGTTTTGACTGACCAAATAGGAATAGCGCAATGTTCATCAGCACCGGTTCCGATTGAAATATTGAAGGGTTAACGTCACAGCGCTGTCATGCAGATGAGTTTGCCCCACATATTACGATATGCGACGATGAAACGGAAGCGTCATGCAATGTGAGACCCGAAACAACAAAACGAAAACTCTCAACCACGACATCAAGAGCAGACGATGTCGATTCCCACCCACCATGGGGCGAATGAGCGAACACACCTCGGGCCGCGAGGGAGACAAAAGGATGATCATCCACACGATATCCGCAGTAAAGCACGTACTCCGAAGCTCGGTCCGAACGAAAACACAAGGGCTCACAGAAATAAGCTATATAAGAACAATCGGCTGGCACAGCACAGACTCTAACTTCTATAATTTATGCGTCATGATATTGATTTAATATGTTCTCACGTCCTTGATTGGTTTCTCTCAGGGGGTTTGCCTTCTCCTACCTCGACAGTCTAGTAGACAAATATAAGTGACATGACTCGGTGTCACCCCCACTTCGTTCTATCCATTACTTTCTCAAGCTGACCCCAACCCACTCCTTGCTCCGTTCGAAGCAGCAAGTCTTGGTACTTTTAGGACCGCGTATCCGGCTAATCTGGTGTATTGGCTGCCACGTGCGGCTAGTGAGGCTGCAGCTCTACATACAAGTTGCTCTGGTTGAACGCCGCGCTTTCGTGCCCTCGTCTTTATCTTTCCATGCACGTTCATCCCATCAATTTTTTCTACAAAACACAGCGTCTACTTCGGGATGCCTCCCTGGACTGTCGCGCCCAAATTGTGGTGGCAAAAGCCGTTGTCATGGCCCCCTCGCCTTGCGACGTCGCTGTTGGTCCTTTGCCAGTCAATTTGGCGAGAATACTTGTAGGTTATTCAAAGGTTTCTGCTCACGACATCGCGTCTTCACACCTGTGTTACAGCTTGAGAGCAAGCTGGTATTGGACAGGGCGTTGGTCGCCCCGGTCAAAGCAGGTCATCCAACCCGACTGCAGGGATTCCTTCAGCGCTGTTCCCCCGTGACACGCCTTCCTCCTGAAATATTAGCTTACGTCTTCGAGCTTTACGTGGCTTGCTCGCGCGAGTTGCCAGGGCAAGAGGGCGTCGCACTTTTTCAGGAACCGCTTTGCCTCATGCAAGTGTGCACTCTTTGGAGAGCGATTGCGGAATCAGACCCTCACCTTTGGACGTCCATTCGCTTTCATTTTCCAGAGTCACATCGTAGCCGTGAGGAAGACGTGCAGAGGGTCCAAACGGTGTTGGACCTACGCTTGAAACGCTCGGGCGTGCTGCCCGTCTCACTCACCTTCACGGACGACCGCATGTACCATTCCGCCACGCGTGGTCTCATCTCTTTGCTTGTCGATCGTGTTCGGACGCATGCGCAGCGTTGGAAGCGTATCTCGTTTCGGCTGGCGGGTGGTTATTTCCCCCTACTTTCCACGTTTACGCCGTGCGACCTGTCCTCTCTGGAAGAGCTCCGCATTAACTGCAACAACAGCGTGTTCGCACAGCCCATCACGCTCCACCTGGACCTGAAGTCTGCCACGAACCTCAAGTCGTTCAGTTATAGCGGTCCAGGGCCTTCAGTGGAAGACAACATTCACCTCCCTTGGGAAAACCTTGCAGATGTATCGTTTGAATTTGCCCCGTATCATCGGGGGAGTTTTACGTTTACACCGCATCGACGATTCGTGGACCTTTCCCAGTGCCAGAACATCACCACGTGTTCCTTGGGCATCGATCGACCTCCGCGTTTTGCCACAGACCGGACCATCACGCTGCCCTGTCTCCAAACGCTCCGCGTCCGTCGAGTCTCGCGCCACGCTTGGGCGGAAGGTATAATCCGTCCTCTTATCTTACCTCGACTTCACACGCTTGACATCGACGCGTCTCATCTCGTCACCCTGAACCAACGCTGGCACGACCGCACCTTCTCAGACCTCCTGGCACGCTCGGGGTGCAGCCTCCACCACCTCTCCGTCCAAGACGTCGATTTCCCAGATGACGAGCTCGTGCGCTGTCTCGCACTCGCGCCTGCGCTCACGTCGCTCCGTTTCCTTCCCTGTCCGCGGTCACAGAATACACGCTCCCTCGTTCGCAGTTTGGACGTCTCGTGCATCGCGGTCAGCGGTCGGGCTCGAGCTGAGGGCCACGGCGGGGGGCACGCTGCGACTGCAGGTCCGCTCGTACCGCGGTTGCACGAGATCACGTTGGCGAGCTCTGCAGAGGGGTATCTGGACGAGATGCTGACGGTGTTCCGTTCGCGTGCGGGCGGACGTGCGCGAGCGGCGGGGGTAGCCGCGCTCCGACGTGTCCAGGTAATCTTTTTTGATCTGTGGCACGACAGGGACGCGGCTCGGGTCCGTGGTCCGGGAGATGGTAGTCGGTCGGGGAGAGCCGGAGGCTTCCAGGCGGACTTGGCGCGGTGGGCGTCCGAGAACAACCACTTGGACGAAAATAGGCCAGACGACGGCGGGGACGGGCTGGAGGCGTCGGTGGTCGTGGATTCGCCTTACCTTCCAGAGTATATCGACGTTGAGTAGGGGTATAAGGGGGGGGGGGAATGTCTTTTTTTTTTTTTTTTTTTTTTTTTTTTTTTTTTTTTTTTTTTTTTTTTTTTTTTTTTTTTTTTTTTCATGTGTACAAACGAGTTGTCCGTGTATCGAGATGAGATGGACGTGGTTGTTGCATTGCGAGGGCATGTGTTACGTGTAGATGTGTCCAGGAGCGAACGTAGATGATCTTGGACTTGCGCGCGTAGGTGCGGGGTGTCTGTGGATCGACTCCTCCGTGAGATGAAAAATCAACACCAAGCATGATGCATGACCTTCATACCAGTATTATCCTGTTCCAGCCTGGGTAGCGCAGCTTGGACGACACCCTTGGGGCGTTCCGCCCACATCCTGGGAATGTCCCCCATAGACAACAAAGAGACAGGGGACTTGAAGCACAAGGCGTAAACATCAAGCTGATAGCTCATGTCATGCTCGAACGCTCGCATCGAAGTTCTCCCAAGCACTGACAGCGGCGCTCTCACTGATCAGATGTCCACATCCTTTAACGGTCTATTGTGAGCGGGAAACGACAGCATGCATGCATATGGGCAAGTGACACGTACACGTCACGGGCACGGTCAGCATGAGAGGCTAAAAACCCATCGACCGTGCTTCATGCACATGCTTGACGACCCCCCCCCAAAAAAAAAAAAAAAAAAAAAAAAAAAAAAAAGAACTCAACAAGGCTGTACTGTGCGATGGCCAAGCGTGTGGCAACAAGAGGAATGGCTTTTCAATGCACACTACATACACATAAAAAAAAAACCGCGTCCTCGGCGACGCCGTGCGCTATGGCCCCTTTTTTCCAGGGGCGAGACAGCCAGCTAGCGGACGACGAGGTCGATGCCCTGGGCCTGGATGTTGGCCAGATACACCCTTTGCTCTGCTAAAATAAGGAGGCCCGACTTTGTGAAAATCATCTGTGCGGAAACGCTGTCCAGGAAGAATTTTCCAATCAGGGTGCCCTTGGAGTTCCATACGTGTGTTCCATCTCCGCACCCTGAATACACGTTGCCGCTCGTGTCAAGTTGGATGCCGTCTGGGATGCCGGCGTCGCTGTAAGCAAAGACGCGGCGATTCGTGAACGTCTGGGTCGCTGGATCGACATCATACTGGTAGCTGTCGCAAAGAGCACTCAGGGACACCTAGGTACGAATATGACCAAGGAAAAACGTACATCGTGGCAGGATACGTCTGGTCGGTCCCAAACAACCCACTGAGTTCCCCCGTGTCGGTCCTGGGTGTCCAATCGTGAATCAGAACCAGAGTTTCTAAAAAAAAACAAGATGTCGCAGTCTGCTTACACGAATGCCGTTTTGCCATCTGGGGTGAAAGCGATTCCGTTTGGTTTCATCAATTGATCCGCGACAACTCGAATTTGACCGGTTGATGGATCGAAGCGGTAGACCTGCGAAGGTAACATCGGTTTCGGTCGGAAACCAAGCAACCAGCCGTATCTGCGAGAGTCTGTCGGCTTCGTTCTTTTCGCCAGGTCAATGGAGCACGTACGTGGGGTCTGTGAAGAACATGATATCAGTGCCAGGAAATATCTTGATATCGTTGAGCGAGTTGAACTGCCTTCCGTAGAAGTTGTCCAGCAGGACGGTGGTGTTGAATGGTGGGCTGGGATTCACGAGTACGATCGAAGGAGGTAGGAGGGCACGTCCTGACGTGACAAAGAGAAGATTTCCCTTGTACGGACCCGTGCCTCCATTGACCATCTGTACAGTATCTGACAGGTGTAGCTGGACGAACGTTAGCGATTCGATCCTGGGGTCTGTTGTGAACACCCACGGTTTGGACTGGTACGTTGATAATGCCGGTGGTAGTGGCAAGCGCAATGTCGACCTCTGTCATGTTGAGCATCGAGACGACGCTGTTGTTGTGCCAGTCGCTATATCCAAAAGGGCCACCATCGTTACTGGAGAAGAAAACGACGTCGAGGTCAGGCACGTAGATCGGAGCTTCGTGAGCCAAGGCAAAGCCTGGGTGTGACGCGATGAGCCGAATAGTTGCACTTGGACCTGTCACGTCGAGGAAGGAGGGATCAAACACTTGAATAAAGGGTGGGGTCATGTTCGTGGGATTGAAACCAACGAACGAGTCGTTCGTGCGCCACTGAGAGTGGTCTACACCCATGACATTATATTCGAGGGGGTCGATATACTGAGTTTGTCAGCAACCTGTTCTCAAGAGAGTACTGGAGGAGGGCATACCACAGCACCAGGAGGCAAAGCGAAATTCGAGGAGTTGGCGGCCCTGCCAGTGGTTGACGCTATCACTAGGGCAATTACCAACACAGCAAAGGCTGATACAGCCATCGTCAGGCAAAAGGCACGGAAAGGTATTCGTGTTTGCGCTGAAATCTTGTTTTCCCTACTTGCGGCAAGTTAGTATAAGAGCTCGTGTACAAAGTTCAGACTCACTCTCGAGAGACATCCCTGGTGTTAGCTCGTACCATGGCAGTAATTTACCTTTCAGAATAGACAACAAGCCTAAATAGTCGGATTACATATCTGGGACCATCCGCGGTACTACTCGGCGGAATAGTTCCACCCCCTCAGACTCATCCACTAACTTGTGAAAATGCGTTGAATCTCTGGAGAGCTACGTTTATGATGTCACACTCACGTTGACTTGACAGGTTAGAAGACAGCACGCCGACATGAAACAACTGGGCTTACCGGCTCGTTGGACGTGTGACAGCTGATTGGCTCTAAGAATTCCTCCGAGTCCTTGAACGCTGCCTCCCTGTGATACACATCCCTCCATAAACTTCACCTATCGCCGGACCACATCATTCAAGTTGCCCGTGGACCGGGACCGTTTTGCCTCGTTTGCACACTTTGGAGAGCAGTTGCAGAATCAGACTCTCACCTTTGAATGTGCATCGACTTTCTTTCTTTCTTTTTTTTTTTCAGGATCACACGGGAACTAAGACCGTAAAGAAAAAGTGCAAAGAGGGTGAAACTTGTGTTTGACCTATACTTGAAACGAGCCGGCAGACTGCCGATCTCGCTCACCGATCATACGAATAGCTCATTTCGACTTCGTTCGTTACTTGCAGACCGACTTTGAACGCTCACCTCGTCTATTCTTGTGCTATTACATATCATTGAACAATGTTGCATTACCTGTCTACAGTCACAGATTGTAGCTATACTACTACTATTTAGTTGGTGATTTAGGTTGTCACGCTGATTTATGCTGACTAATTTGTGCTGGAGCCGTTGCTGAGACTTGTCCAGGACCTTCCAAGTGGACGACACCATTCACCTCGACTGGGATCTCCCCCGGTCTCACTACCTGCTCCTCGTCCTCGTGCACTGGAGCTGGTTCACGAGCGGATTCAAACACTCCGTGTCCGTCGGCTCTCCTC
>JBBPTC010000518.1:0-15958 GCA_038093955.1 Boletus albobrunnescens
CATGCAACTTGTTATCGGTGGTGTAGCGCATAGAGGCGCGCTGTAGGTGCGCCCTCGTTCGATTCGTCTCGATACCCTCCACTGGGTTTTCTTCTCTTTTCTTTACAGCGTCTTCAGTTCGTCTCCAGCCCCGTTCCTACACACGAGCCCGACTGATTGGTCCTCTCGTGTGTCAGGACGGGTTCAAATCCCATCTTCTCCCGTCTGGTCTCTTCTATGGCGACGTGAACGTCGTTCTGGCGTCGGTATTCCTTGGATGGCGTGTACGCCGTCGAATCACATGCCTTACCCCTCTCTTTTTGGTGACGTCGACGTCGTCTTTTGTTCGTTCTGGCACGGGTGCTCTTTGAGTGGCGTGTACGCCGTGGCACCACCCGTGTAGACTGTTACTGTAACGTGATACTTTCCTTTCCACTCTTTTGGCGATGTGACCGTCGTTCCCTCCCTTTATTCGTTCTGGCCTTACTCCTTCGGCGGCGTGTACGTTTCGTGGACGAATTGCCTTCTTGTTCTTTTACTGTGGTGTTTTATGAGTTATTGAGTAATGTAAGTGCGCGCCTCGGTTTTTTCGGTTCCATGTTATGCTTAGGTCATTTGAATACCTTGTGTATGTTGTGTAGTATCCGTGGTCCCATCAAATGCGTTGTATAAATCGACTCCGTCAAGTCACGCTTTGTATCGTAGTCCTGGTTCATGCATGTTCTCTTTCGGTACCTGTCACGTGGGTATCCTTCCGTTGTTGTCCTAAATCGAATCATCTCTTCTCCTTGCAATCCCGCCTTTTCAGTCTTAATCAACCGTTACCGTACTTTTTTCATTGTATCTGCCACTATGCCGACTTCTGGAAAGTGTGTATAGTTCCATTCGCTGTCGACGTTTATTGAGCATCGTTTTGAACAGATGCCTCCAATGCGGTTCAAGGTGCCGCGATCTTACAGTTCACGTCCGTGTTTTTCATCAGCCCAAGACGAATGTCGTGTATCGAGGTGAGTTTATTTATATCGGTGTTGTATATAACTCATGTTAGCGCATGTAGACCGTGTTGTTGCTTTGGAACGTCATGAAGATGATAAATTTCATTGTCCTTGCGGTGAATTTAGCCATCGAAATCCCGACCAGCTCAGGACGCATGTGAGATCTGCTTGTCGGTCTAACACGGAAGCTGTACTTGCCGATCCGCTCGCAACCCAAAATGAAAACGATGACGTTTACGATGAAGAACCCAGCGCTGTACACAAAGCATCACGGGATGAAAAGAAAAGATGCACTTTGGACGAAGAAAATGCTTCGCGATCGGTTGAGAATGATGGCTCTTCCCTGGATCCAGACGATGCATATATGCGTCTCTCCGGTGATGAATCTCATTCCCAGGAAAGGACTGTCGGTGATGGTAACGGTCAATGTGTTTTTCATCGTGTTATTTTAGTAACCAGCACTTTCTCCTAGAGGCCACCGAAGTCCCGGAACCCGTTATCCAACACGAATCCGAACAGCATTTCTCGTCATCGGTTTCTCCTGAAATCGTTTCCGCGCATCTTGATGCTCTGGCTCGTTCTGGGCTTCATGTTGATCACGCTTACAAGCTCATCATTTGTCTCGAATGTTCCCAAGCTGTGGATTATCGTCACATACACGGTCATGTTTCCCAGCATCGTTTGCCTTGTCCCTCCGATGACGAGCTGTCTACTATTCTTGAAGAATTGGAATTGATGGGCCCGCCGTCTATATCTCCAACCGAAGTCATTGCGCCGATTGGTGGTCTCCACGCCGTTGATGGTTTCGTATGCCTTGCCCCATCTTGCGGTATTGCTGTTGGCTCCGCATCATCGCTTCAACGCCATCGTGCTGACCATCATCCGGGTGCTACTGTGTCGTCCGAGCCCTGCAAAATCCATCGCATCTTTGGTTTTAGGGGTGACCAGCTCGTCATTCGTGTCGACCCTGCTCTGGCTATCGAGCGTCCGCATGGAACCTTGGCCGAATACATATCCGCCATGCGTCCTAAGGAAGATCGCTCGTTACTCTCTCTCAACCCTTCCGACGACCCTCGTAAAACGACTGGCTTCCTTCAGCGATCTAGATGGCTTGAGGTTGTAAGAGGTCACTCTACTCGAGAACTTCTGTCTCTGGTCGCCATTCCTGTGTGTAACGATGTACTTTCTCCTGTCGTACAAGTCGTCAAGCACATGTTCAAGCGGATGTGGGATGACGTCGAAAGCATGGAAATCCTTCCGCGAAGACACATCCATACTCCGAAAGGGTTGGTCGTCATTCTTTTTACTCTCTTCATTTATTTACCCATCCTAGGAATCTCGACTCTCCCGAACTCGAAAATAAACCATTCGGACGGCCTCAGACCGAAGAATATTTGTTTCGATGTGCAAATCATTTGGGCATGTATATATGCGCCCTTCTTCGTTCCTTGGACAAGTCCCCGCCGTTTTTTACTCTTTCGTCTCAACAGCTTGAACATTGCCGGGTTCTTAGTCGTGCTTTGGCCGAGAATGCCGATCTTTCGGAACCACTTCAGAGCTTGTCTTTCTCGCTAATATCCACTTATACGTCAGACGTCCAGAGAGACAATTCCCTTTGTCCCCTTAGTCGTTTTATTGTTTTATGGCATCTCCGGGAAGACGGTACTTTCCAACCCCCCTCGTCTATTTCGCCGAACCTCGCCTCTATGACGTTTTGCTTTCGAGCCATTGCGGTCTTGGAAGCTCGTGCTCGTATGCTTGTGGACCCGTCCATTATCTTTATGGAGTATGTCTTTTTCTTTCTTCAGACTGGTTTATTGACGTCTTTCGAGGTATTATTCGAACGTGCTTCTTCCTCTATTGAAAGAAGGATATCCGACCCCTTTCAATGCTCTACGACAGATTACGCATCTCGTCAGCGCGTATGCTTTCAACTCTACCAAGCTTCCTGACATGCACTGGAACCAGCGACGTGATACCCTCAGCGTCAAAGGACTTCCCTTACGCATTGACCTGCTCCCGAAAATGGTGCAAGCGCTGTGCTCTCAGGCCGAATCGTTACTCGATGAATTACTTCTTGGAGCGGATCGGAAATCTTTCGATCTCGTTATAGATGCTGCCCTCGATTCCAGTGATACTCTAAAGTGGCCGGTGGATCCTTTACGCAACACCGATCATGGTTTCTCTTTCGTGCACTCTTCTCATAATACATTCCATCCATTCCTCGATTTGATACTAGAGCACATCCATTCTGACTCTTCTGTTTTTGATCGATATCATTTCCGGGATACTCAAGGATCTCTCGTCCACAAACATGGTGAGTTCCTGAGTATAATCTTTACATGGATCTCATTTTTTTCTTTAGCTTCAATTCGTGCTTATCTCCGTCTGTATCACAACTTCATCGATCTTCTTATGGTGCTCTCCCATATTTCTACACCCGGTGTCGCCCGAGGGACAGAGCTTGGTCCGCTACGATCTATCAATTCCCTTGATGGGCCCCGCAACTTTTTTTTTCTTTCGGGATCGTGCGCTATTATCTGTCATTACCTGAAAACTCGAAGTATAACCGGGAAAGATGGCTATATTGCGCATTTTCTTCCGAAGTCTGTCTCTCGCCTATTCGTCTATCTTATCGGTCCTGTCCGAGAAGTGGTCTTGGCATTCGCCCGTCAAGTGTTCCCAAACAGCGTTGATGTTTATAGGGACTATCTTTATGTCGTCAACGGCAAGACTGTCGATAGCGGTGCTTTTAGCAACGTCCTTCGCACTTATACTACAGAGCATCTCCGAATCCCTCTCACCATCGCCCCGTTCCGACAGGCTCTCAAGGCAATTTTGCGTGCCGTTTTCCATCACCACGAGGATCCTGATGCTTCCAATGACCCCATCGACGTATCTTTCGGTCACTCTACTGCTACAGGAAACTCCAGATATGGTCTCGTGTATGAGGATTTACCTGGGCTTACGGAGAACGTGTATGTTGACGCTATGGGTCTCGCTTCCCGTTATCACTCCTGGTTGGGCTTCGGATCCTCATCTCGTTCGTCTCTTTCCAATGGCGATTCTGGATCTCCCGGCTCACTCACGCCTTCCTCGGAACATCACCAACTTTTCGCTCGTTTGGAGCGTGTTCTTCCTTTACTCGAAGCGTTCGGTGATCAGCAAGGTGCTGATCATGCGACCACGAAGGAAGAGACTTTGAATCGTTATCTACCCCTTATTCAAGACACGATATCTACTACTCTTACCCACAAAATCCCTTGGTCGGCCCATCTACGCTTACCACCGCAACCTCCTACTCAAGAGACTGTCTTGATACATGAATCTCGAGTCGACCATCTCCGCTCTCTGTTTAAACGCCCGAATCTTTTCTTCCGGTCGCTGGAGCAAGGCCAAGCGGTCGAGGTCGTTTGTCGTAGGCATCCTCACGTTCTTGTTGTTCTGCGTACCGGAGGAGGGAAGTCCGCTGTCTATCAAGCTCCATCCTTTTCTAAAGAGAATGGTTTTCGCGTGGTGATTGTTCCCTACATCTCTTTGATGGAGCAGGCTCTATCCGATGCATCAGCAAAAGGTATTCCCCATTGCGCTTGGTCTGTGTCGACTCCGGACGTCGATATTTTCCATTCCAAGTTGATCTTTGCTGCCGTCGAACACCTCTCACTGGAACATTTTCGTGAATGGCTCTCGTCTTGTTTCAGAACTGGGTACCTCAATGGAATCGTCGTCGATGAAGCTCATGAGATTCTTCTCTCAAGAGACTACCGCGACAGCTTCTTCGAATTCAGTTGCCTTGGTGATATTGGTTGCCAGGTCATTCTCCTGTCCGCGACCATCAGTCCGTCGATGGAACCTGTACTGTGGAAGGTGCGTATTAGTGTATTGCAAGACATTTCCGCCTTAGTATTTGGTTAGGCCGTTGGCGTAGACACTAGACGCCAACCCGTTCATGTGATTCGACAGCCCGTCTCACGTCCTAATATTCAATTTGTGGTCTCGCGTCAACCAGAATCCTCCTTACAGGAGTTTACACTCCGTGTCATCAATCATCACATCTTTTCTTCCCCTCTTGAACGCGGTATCGTCTTTTGTGAGACCGTCGCAAATGCCACTGTTCTTGCAGATCTGATCGGCGCTCCCTTTTACGTCGGACGTATGGATGCTCAAGCTCGATCCCAGGCGGTCAAGAGTTGGTTATCTGGGCGATCTAGATGGCTTTGTGCTACGTCCGCGTTCGCGCAAGGCATTGACTATAGCCACGTTACCTACGTGGTTCACTACCAGATACCGAAGCATATGACACTGCATGCTCAACAGTCTGGACGACTCGCCCGCCAGGAGGGTACGGTTGGCGTATCGCACCTCATTTATTCTAGTGTACCTGCTCATCTACGCTCCTTCGATACTGACCTCGGAGGCTGCGCTGCTATGATCGATTTTGCAACTAAGGCGCAGTGCCGTAGAGTCTCAATAACGACTTTTCTTGATCCTACTCCGTCTAATTGCCATATGTTGGGACTTTGCGAACCTTGTGATTTTTGCTGTCGTCATAATGTAAGTCTCTCGTGCTAATCCCACTTTTTCTTCTCATATCCTATCAGGCTCCTCTTCCTGCGGTGTGTCATCCCAAATTTTTTCCTTTGGCGCCGTCGCTTCCATCTGAACCCTCAAATGTTCATCCTATCCGAAACGCTCAGTCCCGATCTCCGACCCCTCCTCGTCGTCGTCGATCCTTGGTCCCATCACGCCCTACATTGACCCTTGGCACCGGACTCGTCGAGGTTAGCGATCCCCCCGCTTCACCCAATGGTGTACGAGAACATATAGATTATGTGGCCGATCCTTCTTCCTTATCCATGCACATTCCCAGCGCTCGTCCGACTGTTCCCTCGAGGCGACCTTCTGGTCCATCTTTCTTGCAACCTCGTCGTGATAGGCCTGAGGATGTCAATACCTTTGCCCCGCTTTCTCCCCAACAACCGTTACGTCGTGCTCTCGTCGCGGACCGATCCAACGTTTACCGGGCTGCTAATGACTGTTTGACACGAGCATGTTCCCTTCCAAAGGGCCAGAAGGAAATGACTGTCTTCAGATTTGTGCAGGAATGCGAGGGAACATGCATAATCCATGTTTTGGTCGACGGGGCCGCATCTCATAAGCTTTTTGCTTGTGAATTATGGTCGACCTTCCGTACTTCTTATCATACGTTCCGTTCATATATCCGGTTCGTCATGAAGGGTGTATGTTATCGCTGTGGTGTCCCGACTTCCGAGCGCTTCAGTCACCCCTTTCGCTCAAAAAACGACGATCCCTGTAGGTTTGACGATATCTTGAAGCCCCTATCCTGGGCAGTCTATTCTATCGCACCTCTCAGAGATGTCGTCATGGATCAGGCGGGTGTCAGTCTAGAGAATTTTCGTTCATCTCAAGACTACGCTACATGGTTAGGGCAGGTCCGTCCTGGTGGTGAATCCATGCTCAACCTGTGGGAGGTTTGTCACGCCTACATATTCTTGATCATTAACCAAAGGCCAGTTTCTTTTTTTTTCTCAGATTTCGTGATCATTGATGTTGCCATAGGCTTCCTCCAATAACTCTCCGTGATGTCGCCGCAAGTTTCTCAGATGTTTCTTAGATGTTTTGGACTCGTAGAGTTAACTTTGCAGTGTGAGAAAAAAAAATTGTTACATTTGTATTAGCATATATAACCCTGCCGCGCTCTCAAACCTCTCCTCTCGTCTCTTTTGTATCGCCATGTAAGCCTATTGATATGTCAAAGCTGTTCATGATACTCATAACCTGTTCAGGGATAGTCCCCCCTCCGTCTTGCTTTCTCGTCGTTTCACTGAGCTCTCTGCTGCAGTGAATGAAGTGGAAGAAATCATCAAAAAGGCCAGGACTGCGATCCGTGTTGTTGAAATTTCTCTCGCGCAGACTCTACATTTGATGGAACAACTTGCACCTGTGCGTACGGTGTCTCCTTGTCATGATGTAAAGTAGACTATATGCACTTCCAGGAACCCGACATTACTCCCCCTTCTTGTCCTTCTCGTAAAATCGACGATTCTGTCCCTGTACCCACCTCTCATTCACTGTCTGCCTTTCCTCCTGGCCAACAATTTACTTCCCCGTCACATCTTCCTCGGGCTGCAGTATTGCACGCCCCTTTTCAAGTTCCCTCTTCTGTTCGCCCCCTTAATTTTTCTCTGGACTTGGCTCCCTCTGTGCCTCGTTCTCATTCATTTCCCCATTCTCATTCGTTTCCCCGTTCTCGCTCGTTTTCCCAGCAACGAGTCACTCAGCGTCCCAAAATCCCACCTTCTTCATTCCCTTATCTTCGCAAGGAGACGAAAACTCTGGATAAATATCCCCATCCAGAGTACGTGCTCGTAGTCGTATATATGCGCTCTCATGTAGCTAATTATATTTTTAGTGTGGATCATGCCCTTCGCCCCTCTCTTTTTATGGGCACACGACCGATAATCTCTGCCCCCACTGTTTCCACTTCTATCGGAAATGGGGGCACCTCCAGCTCGACTTTGGCGTCTACATTCACAGAGTCTGTGCCGGTGTGTGCTGATGAATCCCTCCCCCCCTTCAACAAGATAATGGACTTGATTTCAAAATGCTCGCTACAAGACCTGCTTGGCCATTTTGATGATTTTTTGATGTACGCCGTCACAGATTGTCCGGTCTGTATTTTCTATCCTAGGCCTGGTGGGGAGGTTCATCCTCTCGCCTCTTCTTGCCCAACTTTGGAAGCCGATCGCAGAGCCCTTGAAGCATTTGTCGACTTGCTTCGCGATAAGAACCTACCTCTCTGTAATTCGTGCTTTCTTTCGCTCAATCAACACCACAAAACCCTTGATTCTGGAACTGTTTGCCAGTACTCCAACGTCATTTCTCCTACAGTATTCTCCTTATGGAAACACACCCCTGTGCTTAATCTTGTTCTCCGCATTTTGGCTGGTACATTCTCGATTGAACTACCCAACATCAGTTTGTCGATCGACCGTTATGTGGATGTATTGGCCGTCCGTGTGGAGAGGGTCCCTCTTTTAGTTCTGGTCATCGGTCTTTATTGGCATTTGTATGACAAGGACATCCTGTCTCTGCTCAATTAGCTTCCAGTTCGGTCGTATTCGATCACTAATCCAATGCTTTAGTTAGTACTACGCATCATGATCAGTATTTTGACCCATAACTGCTGATTATTGAACTGGCTACTCTACTGATTAAGTTAATATTGACTATATTGCTGATAACTAGATTGTAGATCAGCGTGCTGATTACCTGAGGCGTTTATGACACAGCAACTAACAGTACTGACTGCATACTGATTATACACTGATTACGGTGCTGATCCTTGTAGTGACTGATACCTATGGATCGTGTACTGATCATATACTAACCATCCACTAGTCGCATATTGATGGTACATTGATCAAGTACTGATTATCGTAGGTGCTGACCACTATATAACAACTACTGAACAAGTCATCATTGCTTATAGTAATCGTGGTAGTCTAGTAGGTATCGATCATCGACTGAACTTGTAATTAGTTGGTAGACTAACCTGTGGTTTATATGACCTCAGAATGTTATCTGTATTCTTATAATGATACAATTTGAGACACTTTTTAATTGATTGTCCATTAATACAGCTATTGATGTTAATACATACGTTATTATGTTGCTTTAGCATGATTAGGCACGTCATTTGTGTGTTGTTGTGCCACCGTTCGTGATTGTTTTCAGACGACAGTCAGTATATATACTTGCTACTGATTATGCTACTGATTACAGTTGTTTCGCGGAAATTCTGTACTGATCATCGACTGGTTGTGTTATTCATGTGAGCCAACTTGTTTGATCATGTTTGTCTGCAACACCGTGGCTCTATCCTTTGATGCTGCTCGATTTCAGAGGGCCATCGTCGATGTGAACGTGTGTGGAGGCATTTCATGTATGCTCTCTTTTGGTTGACTTGATATGCTACGCTTGATCTTTTCTTTTTCTTTTATCTTTCCTAGACTATGCATCTTTAATGTGGATGCAGGACGGGGACAGGTTTGACAAGTGGCGTTGTATTGGCACTCCAGGTACGATCTTGTTCGACTCATTTCGATATTCTGTGCTTGGTTTTGTCGTTTTTTTTTTCCGATTTTCTAGCCTCCTTGTCCTCTCATCACCTGCTCCCACACACGAGCTTGACTGTTAGTCCCCTCGTGTGTTAGGACAGGTCCCAATCTCTCTCTCTCTCTCTCTCTGTGCTGGTTCGTTTTCTATGGCGACGTGAGCATCGTCCTTGATATGTGTAGTTTTTGTTCTCTATGGAGTGTGGACATCACAATTCCTCGCGTGACGTGGACGTCGTCAGTTTTTACTTTATATTCTATCTAGCTCGATGGCAAGCTTTGCGATCACCTACGGCGTGGACGTCGTGTGACTATAACACCGTGGGATATAATATATGAAGATGGCGAGTGTTTTGACCACAACTGTTGTTTCCGGCTATTGTCAATGTCTTCTTCTATTTCTTTCACCTTCTTTCTACAGACTGTCCACACCTCTTGGATATTCAGGAATAACAACATGTCTATGTGTATGTCTCTCTTTCTTGGTTATAACCGTCGTTCTGATACGAATCGTTTCTAGTCTTGTTTAAAGATATCGAGGTCGAGAAATGGTCCACTTTGGCTGATGGTACCGTCATCCTTGGAAATAACGCGCCCTACACCCCCCGTCCGGCTTCTGATGAAGAACTTCCCTTTCCCCGTGCCGATGGATCGTAGGGTCCCCATGAAATATCTTCAGTGCCACAAACCTACGACCCTGAACACCCATATCTTCCTTATATCCTTGTCGATGGCCACGACTCCTTTCGCCTTCCATGCTCCGTCACATGCCACCAGTTCAAGGATAGCAATTTTTATTGGTACCCTGCTCTGCCACGTCGCGGATGTATCAAAGCCACCGTCGTCTCTACATGGAAGGACGAGATTTATTCTTATCGACGCCATGTTCTTCGTCTGTATGATGAACTGCAGTCTTCTCATCCCGGCCCCTACAAAGCGCCTACAATCGCCGTCGGACATGCGGAGGATTCCCTGTTTATCATGACCCATCACATCATGTCGTATCGCGATGCCGTGGAGTACACTCGGGGGCTTCAATGTTTCGTTGCCGAGATCCAAGCCTTTCTTATCTGGGGGAATGGTGTTCTTGGTCATTCTCTACAGGACGGTGAACTCATTCGCCCATGTTTCCGTGGTGCTTATGTCTCCTCGTTGACCGACTTCAAGTATCTGTCCTCCTGTGGTGTCCCGGTCTTTTATCTCACTGGTGTGCCGTCTTCCGAATTGCCCCCTTCCCGCTATGTTTGCCTCACTGAGCTCGCTTCTCTTTGCGAGTTCCGTACCTGGGCCGACATCAACGTTGACCGACACAACAAGGATGTCATTAAAAGGAAGCTTTTGCATAGCAAGCCACTTATGTTCTACCCCCCTCATGTTGACGGATCAGATCCCCTCGCCTTCGAACGTGCTGCTCGTGGTTATGGTCCTCGGAAGGATACAGGAATTTTCGATCGACGCTTGATCGCAGACTCGCTCATTGTCGCTGGTCGTAGTGAGTATTAATCCGAGTGTTTCATTATCGATTTTTATTGATGTTCTGTGAAGCGCCGAAGCCCCCCATGCCTCGCAAACCCAAACCGCAGGACAGTGACTGGCGTCGCCAGACCACACGCATCCGTGAAGAATGGCCCTCGTGGGGCTGTGACTGGGATTACTTTTGGCATTATCATGCCGCTCAAGATGGTCTTCCTCGCTATATAGATCCAGAGTCTCCTGTTCCTTCACACGGTGCGCATTTCACATACACGGTCCCACCCGTTCACCTGTTATCCAACGTTCAATCCGACGAAAAACGTGCGAAGGTGTGCTTCACGTGGATTTGCATGTGCCGAATGTGGCTCCTGCGTTACGAAGATTATCGTGTCAACCACCCATCACGTGTGGTTGTAAGCACGAACAACAACGCTCCCCCGACCCCTTTTCATCTACATACGCAAACATGGCGAGATGTGTTGTCGGGACATTGGTGGCGCAAGAACAGCTGGCCCCCACGATTAGACTATGATCACCGCATGTTCTGGCGTCATGGGGGACCTCCACTGTTAGGATTTTCGCAAGAACAATTGGAGCAAGAGCAAGGCGATCCCAGCGACGCGTATTACTCTCTCTCTGACGATTTATCTCCTCTGCTCTCTCCTGGCCATCGATTGGAGTTGAAAGACTTTGAAGACAAGGCCCTGTGTAACATGGTTGTGTATGACCTCGCGCTCACCAATCACAAATTACAGTTCGAGGAGACCGATGATTTCGTCATGCATATAGATGCTATGTCACTCGAAGATCGTCATGGTCGTCTGGAAGCGCGCCGGGACTTGTTTTGCTCATCTTGGGAGATTCCAACAGCCGCGTTCCCATGGCACGATGCTACCTGGGAATCTATTCTGAACTGGAAGAAGGCTGTTCCCTGGTATAGTCGCTTTCGTTCCCTTCTTTTTTCTTGGCCTCACGAAAAAGATCTGGAACGTATCGACTGGAATAAGAATCTTTCGGACATGGATCGATGGGCTTTCGCGAACTACAGTCGTAGTTTGGTTATATTCTATCGTCGTACGGTCATGCACGCGTTGGGTATCGCGGTCGCTCCGCTTTTACACTACCCCGTGGTCGATACTGTCGATCGCATCTTCTTTTCTATGTAGTATATTTTTATGTGATTAAGAAGACGCGTTTAAAGTTTCGACTCCCAAAGTATCTGAACCCCTTTCTTTTGTTTACCACAACCTCGAACACCATAGCATCGTTCACGACATGGCTTCCGAGAGAGCGAAGCCTCGACGAGCTCCTCAATCCCAACCTTCTGCACGACATTTTTTCTCTGCTGTGGTTGAGAAGCGCGAGATCGACGTCCGTATGCTCAATGAACAACAGCGCCTTGTGCTCGATAAGGTGCTCTCTGGTGAGAGCGTCTTTGTCACTGGTGCCGGAGGTTGGTTTCCTGTCGTCTGAATGTTCGGTCCTGATGGGGTTTGGTTCAGGATGTGGCAAGTAGTATTTACTTCGGGTCATAATCGGTGCTCTAGAACAAAAGTTTGGGCATACGTTTATGGTCGCTGTCACGGCAAGCACTGGCATGGCTGGTAGTAGGATCAAGGCTGTGTCGCTTCCTTCCGACTCATCTCGTCAGCATCAAACCCCGTCCATCTTCAGGGCAGATGGTTCATTCTTGGACTGGGCTGACCGGATTGGAGGCAACGGTGGCAGACGCGTTGAAGCGAATCAAGTCTAGCCCACAGTCCGTCCTGAGATGGAACGAGACCAAGGCCCTCGTTTGTGACGAAGGTAAATTCATACCGTTCTTATCGGGACTCATTCTCATTTATGGTTGTCTTTGTCTTTCTTTCTCGACGCCACATGATTCGCTCGTGTAGTGTCCATCCTCAAGGCTGCCAAGTTTGACATTTTGGAAGCTGTCGCTCGGGAGATTCGTGGTCAGGACGTGCCATTTGGTGGTTTACAGGTGAGAATTGTTTAATTAGACGAGTCTATCGCCAACGTGTGGTAGCTTGTTCTCTCGGGCGATTTTTTACAGTTACCTCCAGTCGTGTCCAAAGAGCGACCGTTGTATGCATTTCAATCCAAATCGTGGTCGTCTGTGATCAAATCACAAATACTGTTGAAGACCGTGTATGGACAACACGATCAAGGTATCTCTTTCGCTGTCATCCATAGTCTTGTAGCTCTGTTACTCATTACCCTTTTCCAGATTTTATCCATGTGCTCAATCGATGTCGCATCGTGGACTTGGACGATGAAACTGTCCGTCTCTTTACGAGCTTGTCTCGTTCTATCCCTGTCGATTTTTTACCCCAATGTCAACCAGTCTACTTGTTTCCCTCTCGCCAAGAGATCGAAACGTTCAACATGTCTCGTTTCTCATCTATTGAATCTCCAATGGTTGTGTTCAAATCCTACGATTGGGTCAAAGTCAAGAAAACACAGCACCTCTTTGCGACGTTACCGGTCAATGCCTCCGTCAAGTTGAAGATCGGGGCGCAGGTCATGCTGGTCCGAAATATCGATGATGGGCTCATGAATGGCACCATTGGCGTAGTGAAGGGCTTTTATACCTATACAAGAGCGACAGGAGACCGTTCGTATCAGAAGAAGATCGGTTATGTTCATGGCATCCAAGTCACCACGCAGGGTGTCCCCACCTCTTGTGTAGGCAATAAAGCCAGTTCATCGGATACGTCGACGGCTTTCCCTCTTGTCGAGTTCTATATATGCGATGGCTCCGAACATGTTCTTGTTCTTCCGATGGAATTCAAAGTGGATTTAAACGGCGAGGCTGCTGTTAGGCGCATCCCGGTGCGATTCGACGTCGTGTCGTCGATCTCTATGTAGCTAATGAACTTATACAGATCCCATTGGTTTTGGCGTGGGCTGTTACTATTCACAAAAGTCAAGGCCATTCTTTTGAAAAGGTTGTTGTCGATCTCTCTCGTATGTTTTCCCCAGGAAAGTTTTCAAAATTGTTGGTACTGAATTTGATTGATGGCCGCATAGGTCAGGCCTATGTTGCGCTTTCCCGCGCTCGCACTACGACCGGTTTGCAAGTGAAGAACTTTTCTCGTAAAGAGGTTCGTTTCACGCTGCTCCAGAAGCTGCCATCCAAGTCTGATCTTGATTAGGTTATAGCCGATCGCGTCGCACTCCATTGGTACAAGGACCAATTTTCGGAGACGTGACGACTTTCTATATAGGCTTGTTCTTCGCCTTTTCGGGACCGGCTTGTGGACACAACTTATCAAAAGTTCTTCCATGCCTTGCGTCTCTTTCCTTGTCTCTTAGGTGTCCGGAGAATGCCATCGTTGAGAAATATGCTTCTTTCACGCTTCTTCGATCACCACATGCTACTGAATCTCGTCCATTTCCCCCAAGAACCCTTCTTGATACACACCCCCTTCGAAAAGCGCACCAAGATTTAGATCCTGAAATGGGTCACACCTATCAACTCTTCGTTCGACTTCCATAGAAGCTTTATAGTGTTTAATCGACTTATGTTTTGCTGTTTCTAGTCATCATCCATATGACTCTGGAATCTTTCACGCCCACGATGCATATTATCAGATAAGGACCTGTTAGGATTCTTGGTCCCTATCATCAATTCCGTCAATGACACAAGACTACGTTTTCTTTGTCGATGCATCCTTCTCTGCTGTTTGATCACATTGGTTTCTAGGCCATCGATGCTCTACGTCAAAGTAGCATGGATTTGTTATCAAAATTTTCATGATTCGAGTGTGTGTATCGGGTCACACGCGTGCATGTCACTTAGCCTTAAATACTTTGTATAGATATTCGTGCCCGAGTCTATCCACCGTCAGTTTCTCTTGTCTGCACCTCGATGTCGCTGAATACGCACTTTGTCGCGCAGGCATGTCCATCTCAATCCCGTTTTACCGTTATTCACCTGTCTTTTAGGCTAACCAATTAGAGGACGCTTTTTCGAACTCTCATCGCTCTCTCGCTCGTTGTGGAATCGAGCTAGGCCGTGTCTTGCAACGGTTCAACGTATTCAACATCTCCATGAAATCCTTGCGCAACCTTCCTTACGCTTCCGTTGATCTCTTTCCCGTCTCGCGTATGGCTCTCACAATTCACCCTCACTTTGATCGCATCGTCTCTCTTCTCGTTGAGCTGAATTCCTTGTTGCACGATTTCTCAAAAACCATACGATCAACTTTTCAATACCTTTCATTCTCCCATACCATTCCAAAGTCGTCAGGCTACTCCTCGCAGGCGGGCGTGCTCCCCTCTTTCGAGTTTTCGATTACATATGCACTGCATCAAATCCAAAATCACCTCACTGCAGTCTTGTCGCTTTCCCTACCTGACTTTTCGGGCTGTCGACATGCAAAAGATGTCCGTCATCATGTAGGGCTTCAATGGGATGCCTTTTATGGTATCCTCTTGGACGTTCAAGGCAGTGTTGACGATTTCGTTAAGTCGATGCAAAACCTTTTACCCCTCACAAGACAACTGGTTGACCAATGCATGTCAGTCGCCGCTCATGTTAGCCTTCATATGACTAACGCTGCGACAGGGATCATCTGTTTGTTGAAGGATGTGTGATGTACCATGATCTGCAGGTCACGTTCGATGTCAATCCCTCCTTTGATGGTGAAGGACCGACCTTGTGTGCGTCCAGTGACTCGGACTCGTCATAAATCCCATTCCATGGAACTTGTCTGTGCATATCGTCTCAATGCTTTATTTACCCTGTGTCACGATTTCATTTGTAGCGCAATCAGTCTCATTCTCTGTATTAATTAATATAATAATATGTCAAGTGATTGTGAAGAGTACCAAATTTCCGACCATTTATTATAGGTTCGTTTCTCCGTTTTACTGATCACGGTGGTAAGTACTCCCATCATGTAATCTACTGATCATCCTACTGATCACCCATCCTACTGATCTTGGCCGTCGATAGTAATTACTCTAATGGTAAGTACTGATCACTTATTGATTACGCCTGTTTGTGGTCTCTCGTCAGCTAACTTGTCTGTTTGTATTCGTATAGGTTATACTACTCTTGTCATCACTGTGTCCATCGCTGCATGACCTGGCCGACATGGTTGAAATGAATGTGCATAGAGGTGTTAGAGGTGCGTTCTTTCTCTTTCTCTTGATCTCGTATGCTTGGTCATCGTTTTTCAGGTCTCTCGTCTTGCCACCTGCTCTCTTACACACGAGCCCGACTGTTGGTCCTCTCGTGTGCCAGGACAGGTCCGATCTTCATGTCCCTTTACTGGTTTACACTCCAATGACGTGAACGTCGTCGAGATGGTTGCCATACTCTTTATATGGCATAGATATTGTTATCCTTTGTATGGTGTGGAC
>JBBPTC010000520.1:0-15890 GCA_038093955.1 Boletus albobrunnescens
CATGGATACCTCATGGTATGTACCCTGTACCCTTACCATATACAGCCTGGTCTGTGCGCATACTTAGACAGTATATAAGGTAGACACTTTAGCACAGTAGAACCCCAGTCTTGTTCACTTCCTTCCTTCCCTCCTCTCCTCCATAGTGGCTCATTAGCAGCCTTGACCAATAGATTGGACCCTTGACCTTCCCACTGATATGCTGACTGACTGTCAGAGACTACAGAGAAACCCTAAAAGACTTGGGTTATTGACCTTTAGGAGATTAGGTCGTTACATTCCATGCCTTGCTTCTTTTCCCATATAGAGAAACTGCAGAACATGGAACAAACTTTGTTCTACTTCCACCAGATCTCATAGATGGCAAAGAGGAATTTGAAATTGAACAGATCCTATCTCATTGGGGAGCCACACAGCATTAGACTTTCTTTGTTAAGTAGAAAGGATACCCATTTTTCAAGAACACTTGGAAACCAGAAAACAATCTAGGACATGCCAAGGAACTCCTTGAAGAATATAAGGCTAGAACTCCTCTTACCCTCTCATCATAACCCATCCACACCACACTCATGTCCTTCAACAATATCTCTACCATAGAATTTAATGTTTGAGTACCCCTTTACCTCCATCGACTCCCTTTTCAAAGCCAAAAAGTCATCTACACTGCCCTGTTGGGCAATCCAGTCACCTCTGATGCCATTCACCTTATCCCAGAATTCTCTGGGAACAAAACCCTTGTCTCCTTGGTGGATATCTTCCATTCATACACAGCTGCCTGAACTGTCCATGCCCAACTTCTTCTGGAACACTTTTCCCCCGTCTACTCCCACACTATGGAACAGGCCCTCTCTGAGGCCAGAGCCTCCATTCTCAATGCCCTGGACCAACATGGAATGGGCAGAATCTTCAACGACCTCCCCACCTTGTTGTATTCTCAATTCTATGCCCCATATTCAATACTCTCCCCTTCCATGACCAACTCTACTACCTCTCTGATGACCCCACCATGGATACCTGAAACGTTGACAACTGGGATATGCCATCCACCGAGTCAACTCTCATTTCAGAACCTGCTACCCCCACTCTACCATTCCCAACCGATTCAGGCATCAACCTCCTTCCTGTTGGAACCCCACCCAATAACTCTATGGGAACTATTGGAGGAGTTTGCTCCCAGCCTCCTGTCTCTGAGCGAAACACCCTGGCCTTCCTTGCTATCATATCCCTTGTCCCAACTCGAACATCTTCCCCAGAGCCTCTCCCAGTTAGACCTCACCCCGCCATTCCAACACCCTCTCACCCCCATCATCAAAGAACCTGGACAGTACTTCTCCAGGGAGGCCTTGCCACCTCCCATTGGGCACGAGTTACACTAGAACAAACCCATTCCGGTGCATCAACATCACAAGTGATGTCTATTGACTCAGATACTGAAGCCAACCCAATCAACATTGACCACCTCCCCTCAACATCGCCAACTACATCATCAACAAGGGGGATGAATTTGATTGAGGTCCAAGACAGTGTCTTAGAATATAAAAGGGGAGTAATGTTATGGTTAGAGGGTGAGCCCTGGACTTATCTAATTCATTTTCATCATTCCACTATGCTTCCAAATGGGTTCCCACTTGGGTCCACCCTTGGGACTCTATTTCTTCTTCATAGCATCATTCCAATCATTCTGACCTTTCCAAGCATTCCGAGATTCCCGTGTTCTCGGAATGTCCAGAACAACTTATGTCTTTCTCCCTTCTTGATATAGATGTCCTCTCTCCACATGAGTTTCTCTCACAACCCAGATGTCTTGTCTTCTTTCAGATATGGTATGGCTGTGTATGGAGTCCTGTGACTCCTTTTAGATGATACCAATGCTGACTCCATTTAGCATAATGGAGTTCTGCTCAGAAGGAGCGGAATAGTGGAATATGAAATACCTATGGAATTCTGATTTCTTTTGTAGATATGGAGCTCTGCCTCCATATTACCTTTCTTGACACACAGCCATACCCCTATACCAGTATATATACCAGACACCCATGTACTATAGCCCTAAGCTAGTTCTACACAATCAAGTATAGTTTCTATGCAATCCCCAGAAGACCTTGAGAAGTGACTTCATGTCTGCTCAAGTTTCTCTTAGTCAGAAGTGTCCTAGTGACTGCTGACTTCTTGGAACTCTCGGAACCACCAGAACTCCCAGAACTCCAGAACTATGCTTCCACGTTACACTCAGCAGCTCTCCAAGTCAGCCAGTTGGAACTCCTAGCCAACCATTACTCCTCTAATGTGAAGTTTGAATTCATAAAAAGCCTAGTTTGCAATGTTGCTTATCAGATAAACAACTTGATCAACATCCTTTCCCATCAGTTGGAATTCTTTGAAATGATGCTCTCCTCAGAAATTCCAGAATTTTCCATGATAAGAAGCAGATGATCCTCCAAAATGAAGTCATACTGCTTAGCATTCATCCTTCCTTCAACCTCTACAAGAATCCCCACTCCATTCCAACTCATGCATCCCCAAACCATCAAGGAACCTCCTTCAAACTTTACTATTCCCTAGACTTTCTTATCTTATAAAGGCTTTCATGTCAATTTTCACACATACTTTCTTCCATCTAACCCAATCCTGTTAATCTTGATTTCATCTGACCAAATGACCCTAGTCCAGTCCTCCACAGTCCAGTGTTGGTGCTTGAGAGCAAAAGCTAGCCTATATTGCCTATACTTTACAAACAAGAATGGTTTTTTTTTCTTGACTATAGTCTTGAAAGATGCAGACTTGAGAACATTGCTAACAGTTTGAGCAGAAATAGGAGAGGAGAGGGCAGAATTGATGAGATGGGCCTGGATAGCATTTTCAACTTTGCCAAAGGTGATACTAGAGACAATTTTTCTTTTATTAGTAGAAGAAAGTTTGGAAGGACATCCTAATTTGATGTTTTCCTTGCCTGGGTGAATCTCTTTGATAACCCTGGCCACAGTAGACTTTCCTAGACCAGTTGGAAGAATATTTGCCTAGTAGATGTTACAATTTATTCTTTTCTTTTGTCTTGACTAGTCCTTGCCAACTAGCTATGCTAACCTCTACTCATCTCAGACTATTCCGTGCCACTTAGCTGTGCCACCTGCTAAGTCCCAAGTCTCTTATCTTCTTATCTTCGATCACATGTATAACATTGTTCTACGTCATTCCATGACCTTCCATTCCGCAGTCGCTTATTCAGACATCTCCCTGCGGAATTCCCTTTTCTGTCTTGGTCTGTGCTCATTGGCAATATCTATATAAACCCTGTGATTGCACTGTAGTACTTTAGCTTCACGAAGCTGATCTCCTAGGTGTACCTCTTGTAACCTAGTGGAAAGCCAATACATCTCTTTTCCTTCGAAGTCTCACCTCCTCCTTGAAAGTCTTCACTACACTTAGAGCAGTGTTCTTGATCTAGTTGTCATTGAGACTATTGACTCAACGCTTACTTGTACGAACGGCATTCCACTGTTCTCTCCAACTCGACTCATGACATTAACTGCACGACATCACTCCGACCTCGACTGACTCGTGACATTACTGCACGACATCACTCTGACCTCGACCGACTCGTGACATTACTGCATGATGTCATTTTGACTCTGATCGACTCGTGACATTGCTGCACGACGTCACTCTCGACCTTGACCTTCAACTATCCTAGGCTACACTCGTCCTTACCTAGGCCAAGCATAACAAAAGATTGAAGCTATCCAGAAGGCCTACCACTGTGTAGTACGCCAACATTTCTTCCTCGAACAGACGCGGTCGCCCCGACCATCCCTTGACCCCTGTCCCATGGTACTCAATACCGCAATCAAGAGCCTTCGCTCTCCCCTGAACCCTCAAACTCTTCGCCCACCTCTTCTGAAAGCGAAGATCTTCACCTCACCTCTCCGACAGATGAGGAAAGAGCCCAGACTTTAGCGCACGATCTTTTGGCGTCGCTAACTTTACCCAGACCACCAACACCTCCATCTCCACCCTCTATTTCGAGGCAGACGTCCCTTGCCACAGCATTCCCTTATCCACTCACCAGACCACCTACCCCAACTCCTCTTGTCATGTCGTCCACCAAACATGCCGAACTTCGCATCAGCTCTCCTGAGGAGTATGATGGAAATCCAAAAAATGCCAAAGCCTGGCTAAATGCTGTATGAACCTATCTCTTGACCAATGAGAATGTTTACAACACCAATGCAAAGAGAGTCGCTTTTGCGCTCTCCTACATAAAGAAAAGCTCTGCCTATACTTGGGCATCTATTTTCCGGGTGGCCGCCTTAGACAACAACTCATTTGGAATCATGTCAGACTTTAAGTCCAAATTCTTAGATGCCTTTGATCATGCTAGCACCAAGACTGATGCAATAACTTGGCTGGCGACCACTAGGATCAAAGATTGTAAGGTACTCTCCGAGTACATCACTGAATTCAAAAACCAGGTCGTGGTTAGCGGCATCACCGAGGAACTTGTCCTCATCAACTACTTCTCCACCGGTATTCCCGAAACCCTTATGCAACAAATTTTGGCCATGGAAACAGTACCAACAAAGGTCACCGATTGGTACAAGAAAGCCATGGTCTTCAAACAAGGAGCCGACCAATCCGACCTGATCCATACCATGCATAGAAATCCTTCCTCAACCCCTCGCTTCTTCTTGCACTCTCACGTCAAAGAAAAAGATCCTAACACAATGGACGTTGATGCTATCCATCTACTAAAATCAAAAAAACTCACTAACAAAGAACGAGTGCAATTTGCCAAGGAAGGGCAATGTTTTAAATGTCGCCAAAAGGGACACTCCTCCTGGGACTACAAAGTCCAATTTCTAAAACCTTCTTTGCCGAAGAAAGCCAAGGAGAGAGTCCAAAAGGCAAAAAGGGATGAAAAAGATCTCCCAGATCTCCTGAAATTGGAGAACTGTAATGATGAAGAGGACATAGTAGGACATGTCCACTTCAAAAAGGGTTTTTAGAACGGAGGCCTCAATCAACACAAGTACCCTCCTCCTCTCTTACGTGCGCTCCTGTACTTGTATCTTCGAAAACCAAGTCTCTCAAGATCCCAATACAAGTAATTGACCCCTCGCACGTCATGAAAGTCATCAATACCCACACTCTAGTTGATAGTGGCGCTGACATCTCCTGCATTGACTTCGGATTCGTCCAAAAACACTGTCTACCCACCACTCATTTACCCACACCGATTTCCATCCGAAACGTCGACCAAACGATAAACAAGAAAGGCCAGATTCGTTTCACTTCTGACCTTTACCTTAACATCGAAGGAATAGCCCAAAAGGTGACCTTCTATGTCATGGACTGTGGAACCGAGAATGTTATCCTTGGACTCCCCTGGCTAAAGAAAACCAATCCCTTCATTGACTGGAAATCGAACACCCTTACTATTGATAAGTCTGCCAACGAATCCAAAGGACTGTATCAATCTTATGCCTCCAATACTCTATCCAACAACATTCTCTTGAACCAATGTTGCCCCCCTCCACAACACACCATGATCAGAGCAACTGCTGCTGACCACCTCAAAAAGTTTATCGGACATGAATCCGAAAACAAATACATTCAACAGGCCCGCGACATCTACACCTGCAACCGGATCGTGTGATTTAGTTCCTATTTCTCTCCCCTAGGCTTCTCTGTTCCAGCCAAACTAACCTCCATCGCCAAAGTAACATCTGCCATGGAGTTAGCCAGAGAAGCTGACAAGAACAAGAAGGAAACCATCCTTCCTCCTGAATACCAAGAATATGCTTCCGTTTTCACAAAGGAAGCTACTGATCACGTCCCTCCTTCCCGACCCTATGACCACGAAATCAACCCTGATGAGTTGTTTAAGCCAAAGATCAGGAAGATCTATCCTGTTGCCCCTGAAGAAAAGAAAGCGACAGATGCTTTCATCGATGAAAACCTTGCTTCTGGGAAGATTCGTCCTTCCAACTCTCCGCAAGCCTTCCCTTTCTTTTTCATTAAAAAAAAAGATGGTGGTCTTCGCCCTTGCCAAGATTACTGCTATCTCAACGAACACACCATCCGCGATGCTTACCCCCTTCCCCTGATTTCCGATCTCGTCGACAAACTCAAAGATGCAAAAGTCTTTACCAAATTCGACGTCTGATGGGATTATAACAATGTCTGCATCAAAGATGGACACCAATGGAAGGCTGCTTTCATCACGCATCGTGGCCTCTTTGAACCTACGGTCATGTTCTTTGGCTTGACCAACTCCCCTACCACGTTCCAACAATTCATGAATGACTCGTTCAGAGACATGATTGCTGAAGGATGGCTTGTCATCTACATGGACGACCTCCTTATCTTTTCTCCTGACCAGGCAACCCACGAAGAGTGCATGAAACATGTTCTTCAAAGGATGCAAGAACTTGACCTACACTTGAAACTCTCCAAGTGTAACTTCGCTACCAAGGAAGTCGAATACCTTGGTATAATCATTCGTCCTAGTAAGATCGCCATGGACCCAGTCAAACTTGATGGTATCACCAAGTGGCCTACCCCAGAAAAAGTCAAAGACATATGCTCTTTCCTTGGCTTTGCTAACTTCTACTGCTGCTTCATCCCGAACTACTCTACCATCGCACGCCTCCTCATTGATCTCACAAAGAAATCCCAGGCCTGGGCCTGGATACCTTCCTGCCAGAGTGCTTTTGACCGTCTCAAAGCCCTCTTCCACACAACCTGTCCTTCGTTTTCCGGATGTCTCTGCTCCATTCACCATCACTACAGATGCCTCAAAGTACACCTCTGGGGCTGTACTCCTCCAAACTGATGCCAATGGCAAGTGGCATCCCTGCTCCTACCTCTCTGAATCGTTTTCCCCTACAAAGAGGAATTATGACATTTATGATCGCGAACTCCTCACGATCCTCCGTGCTCTCAAAGCGTGGCACCACTATCTCCTTGGCTCCGCCTTCCCTGTCCAGGTCTTTACTGACCATAAAAATCTGACTTACTTCCGCTCTGCCTAGCACCTGAACCATCGTCAGGCCTGCTGGCTTCTTGATCTTGCAGATTTCGACCTCAAGATCACTCATGTTCCTGGCAAAGACCTTGCCGCCCCTGATGCTCTTTCTCGTCGTCCTGACCTCCTTCCTACCTCAGATGACGACAACCAAGGAACCGTCCTTCTTCTCCCCTCTCTTTTTGTCAACATAATCGATTCCACTATCTCTAGCGTTATCGAAGACGAATCGAAGAAGGACAACCTCTACCTGTCTGTTCTCCAATCCCTCGACAAGGGGCTCCCCGCTCCTTTCCGCTCCCACCTATCCGGCTGGCAGCTTCGCAATGGCATTCTCCTGTACAAAAACTGTGTCTACATCCCTCCCACTGAGGGCCTCCGACGCTCCATCGTCTCACACTGCCATGATCACCCTTCCACCGGCCACCCCAGCTTTCTGAAAACTCGTCAGCTCGTCTCTGCCAACTACTGGTGGCCTGGCCTTGCCTCCCATGTCCGTTTCTTTGTTTCTGGCTGTGTCGTCTGCCAGCAGAACAAAGTGAACACCCATCCAACCTCGCCCCCTCTCCTACCTATCCCCTCATCCACTTCTCGTCCTTTCCAGCAGATTTCTTGCGATCTCATCACCAGTCTTCCTCCATCTGCTGGCTTCAATTCTCTCTTGGTCATGGTTGACCAAGGGCTTACTAAGGGGGTGATTCTTTGCCCAACTACAAAAAACTGCATTGCCGAAGGAGTAGCCTCACTCTTTTTCATGAAAGTCTACTCACGATTCAGCCTTTACAACAAAATCATCTCAGACAGAGGTCCTCAATTCACCTCTGCCTTTGCAAAAGAACTCAGGAGAATCCTTGGTTATGATCTCTCCCTCTCCACAGCATACCATCCTCAGACTGATGGTGAAACAGAATGGGTCAACCAGGAAATTGAAACTTATCTGCGTATCTACTGTGGAAATCACCCCACCGCATGGTCAGAATCTATTACTCACGCAGAATTCACACATAATCATAATCACCGCCCTTACTCCGTCACCAGCAAATCCCCATCCTTCTTAATGATGGGATACGAACCTCATGCCCTCCCTGACGTTATTGCCTCGTCCAATCTCCCCGCCATTGAAAAACGGATAAACTCCCTCACTGCCGCTCGAAATGAAGCCCTTGCCGCGCATGAACTCGCCAGGCAAGTCATGGCCTCTCGATCTCGAAAACCATTCTCTCCATTCCAAAAAGGCAATAAAGTGTGGCTAGAAGCCCGCAATCTGAAACACCATGTCATCCACCCAAAACTCGTCCCGAAGCGAGAAGGACCTTTAACCATCACAAAGGTCCTATTGCCCATCACGTACCAACTCCGACTCCCACAGATGTGGAAAATTCATCCCGTCTTCCACGCTTCACTCTTATCGCCTTATTGCGAAAACACTATCTATGGGAAGAACTTCCCTGCGCCACTGCCTGACCTGGTTGATGGCGAAGAAGAATATGAAATTGAACGGATCTTACGACACTGCGGAGCTCCATCTTCCCATTATTACCTGATCCAATGAAAAGAGTACTCGGCTGAAGAAGACTCTTGGGTTCCTGAGCGGAACCTCAAAAATGCAAAGTCCACGCTTGAAGAATATAAAAAACTTCACTCCTCTGCTTTTCCTTCCTTGTCCCTCTCCTCTCAAATAACCAACAGAAATAAAAACTGCCGCTAGAAAACAATGTCCTCTATGTCTAACCTTTACGAGTCTTCTTTCTTTTCCTCTGATACCACTCTAGTTACTGAATCATCCATCACCTTAGATACCCCTCCACCTCCTAGCGGAACTACTCTCGCTGCTAAAGAAGACCTCCCCATCTCCCTGGCCACTATGTCGTTCCCACAGATATTCATCCATGCCCCCGCCATCCTTGTCGTATCAGTGGACATTCCACTCTTTGCCCACTGTCTGGTCGATGACTTCCCAGATGATAACCAGATCTACCACCTCCATTCGTACTTTAGGAACTTGCAACTCGCAGTTCCTATCAATGCCCATCTCAACATGGGGTCTCCTCTCCTCGCTGTATACTCGGCAGCTCACCAAATCGGCCGGTTGGAGCTTTTAGCCAACCACTACTCCTCCGACGCAAAATTTAAATTCTTGAGAACCATCATTCTGGATGTTATTCGTCAGTTGGATGACTCAATAAACATCCTCTCCTATCAGATGGGATTCTTCGACTTCCTCGAAGATCTTGACTGCTACTTAAAAGAGCTCTCCAAACAAGAGCATCCCCCATTCGTCCCTCTCTCCTCCTCACATGCCCCAACCATTCCTTCCACCCCATCCGCGTCATTGTCTGCTTTAGAACCTGCGGAACTCGCCTACGTGGAACAGGTTGATCACTTCTGGACTGGAGAAGATGGAAGCACTACGTTTCCATCTAACCATCCACAATTCTCTGAAGCGTGCCACCATTGTCACCAGTTGGGTCATTTCCAACGTGACTGCCGCTTCTACTGCTGTCCCCTTTGCCTTCAGTTTGCGCTGGGTCATTCTCAGGCCGTCTGTCTGCTCAAAAGGAGATCCCCTCCCATTGCTCCTACCTCTCCCACCACATCATCCTCATCTCATCGGATCCGTTCTTCACAGATATCCTCCTCGTCCTCTGTTCCTGGCACCAGAACTGTCAACTTTGTAGAACCCATTCCGGTTCCTCCTCCATCTCGACCTCGTACACGACGGACTCCTCGTCGTTATATCCCTCGCCCTTCCTCTCCGCCAAGGTCCCCCTCGCCCTCTGATTACAATGACGAATACGACTCTACCACCTGGGCCAACATTATTGGATCTCTGGGGGGAGCCTATTTAGATTTCTGAAGAGTAGTTCCAACAGGAATTTGGAACATAACGGGGGGGTAATGTTACAATTTATTCTTTTCTTTTGTCTTGACTAGTCCTCGCTGACTAGCTATGCTAACCTCTACTCATCTTGGACTATTCTGTGCCACTTAGCCGTGCCACCCGCTAAATCCTGAGTCTCTTATTTTCTTATCTTCGATCACATGTATAACATTGTTCTACATTGTTCCACAACCTTCCATTCCGCAGTTGCTTATTCAGACTTCTCCCTGTGGAATTCCCTTTTCTGTCTTGGTCCATGCGCGTTGGCAATATCTATATAAACCCTGTGATCGCACTGTAGTACTTTAGCTTCAATCTCCTAGGTGTACCTCTTGTAACCTAGTGGAAAGCCAATACACCTCTTTTCCTTCGAAGTCTCACCTCCTCCTTGAAAGTCTTCACTGCACTTAGAGCAGTGTTCTTGATCTAGTTGTCATTGAGACTATTAACTCAACGTTTACTCGTACGAATGGCATTCCACCGTTCTCTTTAACTCAACTCATAACATTAACTGCATGACATCACTCCGACCTCAACCAACTTGTGATATTACTGCATGACGTCACTCCGACCTTGACCGACTTGTGACATTACTGCACGACGTCAAGGTAGATGCCCAGGTGTAGGCAGCACCTTTCTTCATATAAGAGAGCGTGAAAGCGACCCTCTTTGCGTCGGTGTCGTAGACATCCTCGTTGGTCAGGAGATAGGTGCGTACAGTGTTTAGCCAGGATTTGGCGTGTTTTGGATTTCCATCATACTCCTCAGGAGAGCTGATGTGAAGTTTGGCATGCTTGGTAGATGACATGGCACTGGGTGGAGTGAGAGGAATTGGAGTAGGTGGTCTGGTGAGTGGATATGGAAATACGTAGCAAGGGACGTCTGCCTCGAAATAGAGGGTGGAGACGGAGGTGTCGGTGGTCTGGGTAAGGTTAGCGACACCGAAAGGTCATGCGCTAGGGTCTGGATAGTTTCCTCATCTGTAGGAGAGGCAAGGTGAAGATCTTTGCTTTTAGAAGAGGTAGGTGAAGAGTTCAAAGGTTCAGGAGAGAGCGATGGCTCTTGATTGCAGTATCGAGCATACCATGGGACAGGGATGGGGGTCAAGGGATGGTTGGGTTGACCGCATCTGTTTGAAGAGGAAATGGTGACGTACTACACGGTGGTAGGCCTTCTGGATAGCTTCGATCTTTTGTTACGCTTGGCCTGGGTAAGGACAAGCGTAGCCTAGGATAGTCAAAGGTCAAGACTGGGATGGATGTCATGGTAGTATCATGAGTCCGAACAGGAGACAACATTGTGGTAATATTACAAGTTGAGGTCAGGAATGACATCATGCAGTAATGTCACGAGTCAAGCAGGAGAGAACAGTGGAATGCTGTTTGTATGAGTAAGCATTGAGTCAATAGTCTCAACGATGACTAGGTCAAGAACATTGCTCAAAGTGCAGTGAAGACTTGTAATGGAGGGGTTGAGACTTCGAAGAGAAAGCAGATGTTATTGGACTCCAACTAGATTACAGGGTGTACACCTAGGAGATCGAAGCTAAGGTATTACAGCGCAATCGCAAGGGTTTATATAAGGATGCCAACATGCACGGACCAAGATGAGAAAGGGAATTCCACAGTGAGAAGTCTAAATAAGTGGCTGTGGAATAGAAGGTCATGGAACGACAAAGAACAATAATGTACACGTGATCAAGATAAGAAGATAAGGAACTTGGGACTTAGCGGGTGGCACGGCTAAGTGGCGCGGGATAGTCTGAGACAAGACGAGGTTAGCATAGTTAGTCGTCGAGGGCTATTCAAGATAAAAAAAAAGAAGAAATCATAACAAATGATATGATTAACTCTACCATCACTCAAGCTACCAATCTCTCTATCTGATTTTTGACTGGTGATATTATTCTGACAACTTTTTATATCATCCCATTGGATGGTTCTTGTTTCCTCATTCTAGGACATAACTGGTTCACCCATTACAATTTGCTGGTTGATTGGATTTTGAGCAGTATCTTGTTTCATTCACCTAAACAAACCATGCCAACCCTACTGAGCTCATCCCCAACACTTCCAAACTTACCTTTCCAGGACCCCACACCAATTGATATCACATTGAGTTTCTCTGAATGTAAGGCTCCACAAATTGCTATCATTAGTGTCCCTACATTTGCTCTGGCCTGCTGCCTAGAAGACTTCCAGCAGTTCAGTATGCAAATTTGCCTCAAGAAGAGCAAGCTCCACTTTGCCACTACCACCTCCAAGCCAATCACTCTGTCTGGGATTTCCTTAAACTATTATGACTTTGCTGATGTGTTTAGTAAAAGCAAGGCTTCCACTCTTGCCCCACATTATAAACATCTAAAAATTAAGCTCAAGGAAGGTACTTCTCCTTTCCTTAGCACTATCTATTTGTTCTTTTTCTCCAAGCTTGAGTCCCTTCAGACCTTCCTGTATGAACACCTTGCCAATGGTTTCATCCAACCCTCTTCCTTGGCTCATGCTGCTTCAATTCTCTTTGTTTGCAAAAAAAATGATTTCCTCCAATTATGCATAGACTTCAAAGGACTTAATATGATCACAAAGAAAGACCACTATCCCATTTCCTGAATATCTGACCTCTTAGATGCTCCAAGCCACACAAAGATATATATATATGTATATCAAGATTGACCTCTGATACACATACCATCTCCCTGGCTAAAGAAAGGCAACCCTTCTGTCAATTGGAAGTTGAACACCCTCACCATTAACGAGTCCATAGACGAATCCAAAGAACTCTACCAATCTTACCCTTCCAATGCCTAGTCCAACGAAACCCTCCTGAATCAAAGTCACCCCCCTCCTCAACACACTATAATGAGAGCCGCTGCTTCTGATCACCTTGAGAGGTTTATTGGACATGAGTCTGAAAATGAATATGTTCAAAGAGCACACAATGTTTATATCTGTTATCAGATCATACAGTTCAGTTCTCGTTTTGCCCCTCTAGGCTCTTCCATCATTGCCAGACTTACCTCTACCATGGAGCTAGCTAGAGAGGCTGACAAAAACAAAAAGGAAACTGTCCTTCCCCCTGAATACCAATATGCTTCTGTCTTCTCATAGGAAGATATTGATCATGTTCCACCTTTCCGTCCTTACAACCACAAGATCAACCTTGATAAATCTTTCAAGTCAAAGATCAGAAAGATCTACCCACTTGCTTCAGAAAAGAAAAAAGCGATGGATGCTTTCATCAACAAAAACCTTGCTTCTGGGAAGATCTGTCCTTCCAACTCTCCTCAAGCATCTCCCTTCTTTTTCATCAAAAAGAAAGATGGTGGTCTCTGTCCCTGCCAAGATTACCACTATCTAAATGAACACACCATCTGTGATGCTTATCCCCTCCCTTTGATTTCTGACCTTGTCAACAAATGCCAAAGTCTTCACCAAATTCAATGTTTGATGGGGTTATAACAATGTCCATATCAAAGACAGACACCAATGGAAGGCCGCTTTCATTATGCATTGGAGCCTCTTTGAACCAACGTGTTCGGGGTAGGAAACTTGGGTAAAGCGGACTAGCCAAACAAAATGATATTCAAGATGTGTAACAAGATATACAGACCTGGAGTCCACAGTAAGTAACCAAAGGATACAAAGTGGACTCTCAGGGAGTAAGTGCGCTTGAAGTAAACATAGATAAACACTGCGCCACATCACAGAATGGGTGCAAAGGTAAGCATCTGTATGGGCAGAGGCTCCACAAGAAGCTAGAAAAATCTGGAAAAATTATAGATAAGTAGGTGGGCAACCCAATGAGTCCAGTTAGAGAGCGAAATCACCAATAGTAACAATTCTTGCATTATTGCCACTATATTTTAGGATTTTTCTTTATCTTGAATAGTCCTCACTGACTAGTTATGCTAACCATGTCTTATCTTGGACTATTTCGCTTTTACCTTGGACTACATTGCACCACTTAGCTGTGCCACCTACTAAGTCCTGAAACCCTTATCTTTTCATTCTTAGTAGATCAAGCTGGACACCTTTATTTATGATCACATTCACTTCCAGATTGCTTATACTATATCCTAGCATATCTAGTGTCAAGATCTCAATCTTGCTACATAGATTCTTGAGTATCTCTAGCCTCAATTAGTATAGCAGATTCCAGTTATCTCTCAATTAGCAATACTATTCCTTAGCTTCAATTCCTAGGTCTACTCCTGTAATCTAGTCTTCCAGAATACTTCTTGCTTTTTTGACAGCTCATTCCTTGTTATAAGTCTTTACTGCACTTAAAGCAGTGTTATTGAATTAGCTGTCATTGGAACTATTGACCCAATGCTTCTTCTTATCCTTATTCTATTTCATAACCTGAGATAGCCCTCTTATGACTTGTTGCCTATATACAAAGTCCTTCCTTGTCAACTCATTGCCTTCTAGCACAAGTTATCCTCACTCTTCAACCCCTACCTAGGCTATACTCATCCTTACCCAGGCCAAGTGTAACAAAAGATAGAAGCTATCTTAAAATGCCTAACATTGTGTAGTACACCAATATTTCCTCCTCAAATAGACACTGTCACCCTAACCACCCCTTGACCTCAATCCCTGTTCTATGGTATGCTTGATACTGCAATCTGGAGCCATCACTTTCTCCTAAATCCTCAAACTCTTCACCTACTTCTTTTGAAAGTAAAGACCTTCACCTTGCCTCTCCAACAAATAAGGAAGTAATCCAAACTTTAGTGCACAACTTCTCAGCATCGCTAATTTTACCCAGACCACCTATCCTGCCATCTCCACCTTCTATTACAAGGCAGACCTTCGTTGCAACTACACTCCCATACCTACCTATCAGACCTCCTACTCCAATTCTTCCTAACTAAACAACCATCATGTTCTCTTTGAAACCCACAGAACTTTGAATTTGAATCTCAAAGGAGTATGATAGGAATCTACAAAATGCCAAGTCATGGCTTGACTCTATCCTGATGTACCTCATGACTAATAAGAATATATATACCACTAATGTAAAGCAAGTCACTTTCACCCTCTCATATATGAAAAGGGGCATCCACCTTCTGAAGTAGTACAATCACTACCAAAATAACCCTCAATGCATTCAAGGACCAATTCCTTGGATCTTTTGACCATGTCACAACCAAGGTCAATTCTATCATCTGGTTGACCACTATGTGAATTAGAAAACAAAACAACCTCACCAAATATATTACCAAGTTCAAGATGTATATTGCTGTTAGCAGCATCTCTGAAGAACTGCTCCTAACCAGCTGGTATCCCTATCTCTATCTCCACATAAGTCCTCACAATGGAGAAAGTACCAAGTACTATCAATGTTACTATTGGTGATTTCGCTCTCTAACTGGATTCATTGGGTTGCCCACCCTCACTTTACTTATCTATAATTTTTCCGGATTTTTCTAGCTTCTTATGGAGCCTCTGCCCATATAGATGCTTACCTTTGCGCCCATTCTGTGATGTGGCGCAGTGTTTATCTATGTTTACTTCAAGTGCACTTACTCCCTGAGAGTCCACTTTGTACCCTTTGGTTACTTACTGTGGACTCCAGGTCTGTATATCTTGTTACACATCTTGAATATCATTATGGTTACTTACTGTGGACTCCAGAGTCGCCCTGAGTTGATCCAGCTAGTGGCTAGTCCGCTTTACCCAAGTTTCCTACCCCAAACAGGTTATGAGCCCTGCGCTCTAGCCCTTATCGCACAAGATCAATTCAGATCCTCGCCTTATCGACCCCTCCATTCGATTCTCCGTCCTCAAATCCCCTTGTGGACCGATTTTCGTGTTGATCCATAGTTGGGATCACGAGTTATACCATTGGAAAGCATTTTGGCCTCATAGTGCGCTTCAATCAGTTTTGAGCCTACCATAACTCAATAACTTCTCTCTCAATCCCCTCAAAACTTGATCCTACCATCTTCCCCATACCCTTGAGCGTCGAACCGGCCCCTTC
>JBBPTC010000521.1:0-15873 GCA_038093955.1 Boletus albobrunnescens
GTAAGCATCTGTATGGGCAGAGGCTCCACAAGAAGCTAGAAAAATCCGGAAAAATTATAGATAAGTAAAGTGAGGGTGGGCAACCCAATGAGTCCAGTTAGAGAGCGAAATCACCAATAGTAACACTTAGTGGGTGGCACAGCTAAGTGGCACAGAATAGTCTGAGGCAAGATGAGGTTTAGCATAGCTAGTCGATGAGGACTAGTCGAGACAAGAGAAAAGAAGAAATTGTAACATTACCCCTCCATTATATTCCAAACTCCTATTGGAACTACTCTTCAGAGATTTAAATAGGCTCTTCCTGGAAATCCAATGATATTGGCCCAGGCGATAGAGTTGTATTCATCATTATAATTAGGAGGTGAGGGGGACCTTGGCAGAGAGGGAGGACAAGGAACAGGATGATAAGGGGTTCATCATATATGAGGATGAGATGGAGGAGGAACCGGGATGGGTCCTATGAAGTTTACAGATCTGGTGCCATGGCCAAAGGATTTTGTATGACAAGATGAGGAAAATGGGGTAGGAGAGGTTGGAGCAGCAGGGGTAGACCTTCTCTTTAGAGGGCAAGCGGCCTGCAAATGACCTGGTGCAAATCGGAGACAGAGAGGGCAGCAATAAAAATGACAGTCATGTTGAAAGTGACCTAGGTGATGACAGTGGTGACATGCTTCGACGAAGTGAGGGTGATTGGATGGGAGTGCGACACTTCCATCTCCTCCAGTCCAATTGACAGGGGTAGATCTTCTCTTAAGAGGGCAAGTAGCCTGAGAATGGCTTGGCACAAATTGAAGACAGAGGAGGCAGCAATAGAAGCAGCAATCATGTTGTAAATGTCCCAATCAGTGACAATGGTGACATGCTTCGGTGAATTGAGGGTGGTTGGATGGGAATGCTACACTTCCATCTCCTCCAGTCCAATAATGGTCGACCCATTCCACATAGGCAAGTTCAGTGGGTTTCAAGGCAGATGATGACACAGACAGGGTTGAAGAAATGGTGGGGACATGTGGGGAGGAGGGAGAGATGAACAGAGAATGCTCTTGTTCATTGAGCTCTCTTAGGTAGCAGTCGAGGTCTTTGAGGAAGTTGAAGAAATCCATCTGATGCAAGAGCATGTTGATTGAGTCATTTAGCTGCTGGATGACATCTCTGATAATGGTTTTCAAGAATTGCAGATCAGAGGAATAATAGTTGGCTAGGAGTTCTAGCTGGCTGACTTGGTGAGCTGCTGAGTAGACAGCAAGAAGGGAGGACCCTATGTTGAGATGAGCATTAGTAGGAACTGCAAGGTGCAAGTCCCTAAAATAGGAATGAAGGTGGTAGATTTGGTTATCATCTGGGAAATCATTGACCAGATGGTGGGCAAAGAGTGGAACGTCCACTGATATGACAGGGATGGTGGAGGCATGGATGAATATTTGTGAAGATGATGTAATGGCCAGGGAAACTGGGGGGAGGTCTTCTTCAGCAGCAAGAGTAGTTCCACTAGGAGGCAGAGGGATGTCTATGGTAACAGAAGATTCAGTAATTGAAGTGGTATCAGAGGAGAAAAAAGAAGATTCATAGAGATTAGACATGGAAGACATTGTTTTTAATGATGGTTTTTATTTCTGGAGGTAGTTTGAAAGAAAGGGGATGAGGAAGGAAAGGCGGAGGAATGGAGTTTCTCATACTCCTCAAGAGTGGACTTTGCATTTTTGAGGTTCTGCTCAGGAACTCAGGAATCTTCTTCAGCCAAGTATCCTTTCCATCAGATCAGGTAGTAATGGAAAGATGGAGTTCCGCAGTAGCATAATATCTGCTCAATTTCATATTCTTCTTCACCATCAATCAGGTCAGGAGGTGGCATAGGGAAGTTTTTCCCATGGATGGCATTTTCGCAATAGGGCAATAAAAGAGAAGCATGAAAGACAGAGTGAATTTTCCACATCTGTGGGAGTTGGAGTTGGTATATAATGGGCGATAAGATCTTTGTGATGGTAAAGGATCCTTCTCGCTTCAGAGCTAATTTTGGGTGGAGAACATGGCATTTCAGGTTGCAGGCTTCTAGCCACACCTTATCGCCTTTCTGGAATGGGAAAAAGGGTTTTTGAGAACAAGAGGCCATGACTTGCCTGGCAAGTTCATGTGTGGCAAGGGGGGCTTCATTTCGAGCAGCAGTAAGGGATTTTATCTGTTCTTCAATGGTGGGGAGATTGGACAAAGCAATTACATTGGGAAGAGCACAGGGTTCATATTCTATCATGAGGAAGAATAGAGATTTACTAATGACAGAGTGAGGGCGATGATTATGAGTGAATTCTATGTGTGTGATAGATTCAGATCATGTGGTAGGGTTGTTTTTGCAGTAAATATATAGATAGGTCTCAATTTCCTGATTGACCTGTTCAGTTTTGCCATCAGTCTGAGGATGGTAAGCTGTGGAGAGGGAGAGATTGTATCCGAGGATTCTCCTCAGCTCTTTGGCAAATGTAAAGGCAAACTAAGAACCTCTGTCATAGATAATTTTATCATAAAGGCTGAAGCATGAGTAGACTTTCATGAAAAAGAGTGAGGCTACTCCTTCAGTGGTACAAGTTTTCTTGGTTGGGAAAAGAATCACCCCCTTAGTAAGTCCTTGATTGACCACAACCAAGAGAGAGTTGAAGCCAGCAGATGGAGGAAAATTGGTGATGAGATCACAAGAGATCTTCTTGAAAGAGCAAGAGGCAGACGAGGAAATTGGGAGAAGAGGAGGAGAAGTTGATGGGTGTTCACTTTGTTTTGCTGGCAAACAGCACAGCCAGAGACAAAGAAACAGATATTGAAAGCAAGGCTGGGCCACCAGTAATCAGCAGAGATGAGTTGATGAGTTTTCAGAAAGCTGGGGTAGCCAGCAGAGGGATTGTCATGGCAATAAGAGACAATGGAATGGCGAAGACCCTCAGTAGAAGAAATATAGACATGATTCTAGTAGAGGAGGATACCATTGCAAAGTTGTCAGTCAGAGAGGCAGGACCAGAAGGGAGTGGGGAGACCCTTGTCAAGGGATTGGAGAACAGACAGGTAAAGATTGTCCTTCTTGGATTCATCTTCAATGATACTGGCGATGGTGGAGTCGATTATCTTGACAAAGAAAGAAGGAAGAAGAAGGATAGTTCCTTGGTTGTCATCGTCAGAAGAAGGAAGAAGATTCAGTTGACAAGAAAGCACATTGGGGTTGGCAAGGTCTTTGCTGGGGACATGAGTGATCTTGAGGTTAAAATCTGTAAGGTCAAGGAGCCAGTGGGCCTGATGATGGTTCAGGTGCTGGGCAGAATGGAAGTAGGTCAGATTTTTATGGTCAGTAAAGACCTGGACAGGAAAAGCAAAGCCAAGAAGATAGTGGCACCATGCTTTGAGGGTACAAAGGATCATGAGGAGTTCGCAATCGTAGATGTCATAATTTTTCTCTGCAGGAAAAAATGATTTAGAGAGATATGAGCAAGAATGCCACTCGCCATTGACATCAGTTTGAAGTAGGACAGCCCTAGAGGTGTACTTCAAGGCATCTGTGGTAATGGCAAATGGTGCGGAGATGTCGGGGAAGTGGAGGACAGGTTGTGCAAGAAAGAGGGCTTTGAGATGATCAAAAGCACTCTGACAGGAAGAAGTCCAGGTCCAGGCCCAGGATTTCTTAGTGAGATCGATGAGGGGGCATGTGATGGTAGAGTAATTTAGGATGAAGTGGCAATAGAAGTTAGTGAAGCCAAGGAAAAAGTATACATTCTTGACTTTTTCTGAAGTGGGCCACTTGGCAATACCATCGAGCTTGACAGGATCCATGGTGATCTCACCAGGATGAATGATCATACCAAGGTATTTGACTTCCTTGGTGGCGAAGTTACACTTGGAGAGTTTCAAGTGTAGGTCTAGTCCTTGCATCCATTGAAGAACATGTTTCATATGCTCTTCATGGGTTGCTTGGTCTGGGGAGAAGATAAGGAGGTCATTCATGTAAATGACAAGCCATCCTTCGGCAATCATGTCTCTGAACAAGTCGTTCATGAAATGTTGGAATGTGTTACACATGCTCTATTTTTTTTCTCTATTTTTCCTAGTCCTCAATCGCTCATCTCAGGTCGATAACTATTTCACTACCAAAGTTCACTACACTTTTCCTAATCATCTTACCCTAATCAACCTCAGTCACATCTTCACGTCTTCATGACCTCACCACTTCATGTCTTCACAATATCACGGCTTCACATGTTCACTCTTCACACCTTCACCATGTCACCCCTTCACATGTCATGCTATCTTACACATGTTTTGCCTAGTCACACATATGTTCACCTCATGACCCCTAACACCTGATCCACATGCACACAGCCTAGATACATGTCATGCCCAGTTATTCCAACTCATACCTCTATATAGTAAGTAGAGATAAGCATAGCACAGTCTGTGCACATGTAGCTATAGTATATAAAGACCAATAAATCACCAGAAGATGGCAGTCTTGTCCTCCTGGAGTTTTCCCAACAACAGCTAGTGCCTGGCTCACATCTAGTACTCTTTCCAACCCAAACAACTAGCTCTTAAGTGAATTGGTCGTTTCATTAGGACAAGACTATACTAACTGCTTGAATTAGCTACCCAACTGGACACCACTTCTATTCCCACCCCACATCGCGATATTGATAGCACCAGTAGACTCCCATCAGATTGACATACTGATCAGGACACTAACCGAGATCAGTGCCTTACTACTACATCACAGATATCCTTAATGCCACCATCGCTGGATCTAGCAATCTCCCTTAACTGGCCTCTTCTCCCTCTTACCCCGCCGTGTTTGATCTTATCCCAGATATCGCCACCATTGAGCTTGAACAAGAGGACCTACGGGTACTATAGCAATCGGTTACTCAATTATATAGGATGGGACTGACGAGTCTTTATTGATAGTTACAACATCTAGCTTCTGACCCAGAATTATCTGATTATGCGACATCACTAAACAAAGCAGAGCAGACTGTTCACCCTAACTCCACCCTCGTCCTTGAAGACACCCCTAGTACTGCTGTCCACGAGGATTCCATTGATCTAGATACCGAAGATCTAGACTATTATCAGCCAAGTACTCCCTTCCCCATCTATCTGCCTTATCTGCAGTTCTCATACGAATTAGACTTCCCAGAAGAATACTCCCCCTGTTATCGCCCTTCCACCCCCATATATAGTAAACTGGAACTAGAGGAGCCAGTAGATTGGCAACCCATATATAGAACTCTAGTCGCCCAATTAAGTTAAACTGGACAACCTCAGAGTAGCGGCTGTTGTAGTTTACATAGTCAGAATTTGCCACGACGCTCTACCAGTGAGCTTATTCGAGAGGGAATTCAGCTTGGAATACAGCAGGCTGCAGGTCCAAAAGAGATTGACCAGGCCCGGAGGTTCATACTCGAGGCAAACAATTACCTACAGGAGAACCCTTCATCTAGAGAGAGATCTCACGCTCTCCCTCCTTCTAGTGATCACAGCCCTCGCTGATCTAGAGAACCTTCTAGTAGCTCTCCTCATAGCCTTACCACTCTATGACCTCACTCCTCACTTAGGCGCCCTTCTCGCTATTGTCCATATTAAATATATTGTTTTACATCCAATCACTTGGGCTGATCTAAGCAAACAGAACGCACTGGCATATCAAGAACCCATAAGACCCTTGAACCCAGAACCAGTAATCCCCTTAGCCAATCCTCTTGAAATTAGAAAACATGTTAGAACCATGATAAGGAGGATTGAAAGATTGAATAACTTGCATAGGGACAGGACCAGAGATCAAATTATTGAGGTAGAATCTGAAGCTACCATTACATCTTGCCCTACTTCCCCACACCCCCAAAGAGACAATCTCCGTAATCACCACATTCCAGTACCTACCATAAATGGTTTACACCCAGATCTACTTCTTGACGATAGTTCTGAGTTAGCCGACCAATCTAACCCCATAACTGATGCCTGATCTGGCTAATGTAAATCAACATCCAAATCTTACCCCTGACCAGAAGTTTCACTTTCAGCATCATATGGATTGTATTGCTATCCAGAACAAAGTAATCCAAAAGCATTGCTTACTCAAGAAGTGTAGGAAACTGAGAAAACTTACTAAAAGCCCTAAACTCAGAAAAACATCATGTCAACCGAAGTTATTGCTATCTTGAACGATGATCTCAAGAATTCAACAAAGTAGAGGAGGCAATGTCCAAAACCAATAGAGCTCTTGCTAGACTTGGAAATAGGAATGAGGATCTAAAGAAAGAAGTCGAAACACTCCAAGATTGACTTACAATTGTAGAAAGTATAGCACATACAGACATTCCACCACCATCTGGATCTGGAGATTTCTCATGCAAAGTAGAGATCTTTGCTGATCCTGGTGAATATGATGAAGTTTGAAGAATGGTGGGCCAAAATCAAAGGATGGCTCAAATTCAATTCTAACCTCATTGCTTCTGGATCTCAGGATGCAGTAGTTGCCGTATTGTCTAGAATGAAAGGTCCACTAGCTGGACATTTCTCAGAAGTATGCCTATCCAGAGATCCCCCTTATCAATGGGACATGCTAGAAGTAGAACTTCCAGTTATGTTCCACTTGTTATGCTTGGCCTGGGTAAGGATGAGCGTAGCCTAGGATAGTCGAAGGTCGGGGTCAGAAGCGACATCGTACAGCGATGTTATGAGTCGGTCGAGGATATCGTTATGCAGTAATGTCACAAGTTGGTCGAGGAGTGACATCGTGCAGTGATGTCGTGAGTCGAGTTAGAGGGAACAGTGGAAGCCGTTCATACGAGTAAGCGTTGAGTCAATAGTCTCAACAACGACTAGATCAAAAACACTACTCAAAGTGCAGTGAAGACTTTCAAGGAGGAGGTGAGACTTCGAAAGGAAAAGGAGGAGTTTATTAGACTTGGACTAGGTTACAAGATGTACACCTAGGAGATCGAAGCTGAGGTATTACGGTGTAATCGTAGGGTTTATATAGATATGGCCAACGCACATGGACCAAGACAGGAAAGGGAATTCCGCAGAAAGAAGTCTGAATAAGCGACTGCAGAATAGAAGGTCGTGGAACGACAAAGAACAATGATGTACACGTGATCAGAGATAAGAAGATAAGAGGTTCAGGACTTAGCAGGTGGCACGGCTAAGTGGCACGGAATAGTCCGAGACGAGTAAGGGTTAGCATAGCTAGTCGGCAAGGACTAGTCAAGTCAAGAGAAAAGAGTAAAGAAAAGAATAAATTGTAACATTACCCCCCCATTATGTTCCAAACTCTTGTTGGAACTACTCTTTATAAATCTAAATAGGCTCCCCCTGGAGATCCAGTGATGTTGGCCCAGGACGTGGAGTTGTATTCATTGTTGTAGTTGGGAGGTAAGGGAGACCTCGGCGGGGATGGAGGACGAGGAACAGGACGACAAGGCATTTGTCGTGTATGGGGTTGGGTCAGAGGAGGAACCGGAATGGGTTCGACGAAGTTAACAGAGCTAGTACCGTGACCAGAGGACGAAGAGGATACCTGAGATGACCGGGTATGACGTGACAAGGAAGATGGGGTAGGAGAGGTCGGAGTGGTAGGGGTAGACCTTCTCTTTAGTGGGCAAGTGGCTTGCAAATGACCCGGTGCAAAACGAAGGCAGAGGGGGCAGCAATAAAAACGACAGTCATGTTGGAAGTGACCTAGGCGATGGCAATGGTGACATGCTTCAACGAAGCGGGGATGGGTGGATGGGAGCATGATACTTCCATCTCCTCCAGTCCAGTAGTGGTCTACGCGTTCTGCATAGGCGAGTTTGGCTGGTTCAAGAGCCGACGAGGACACGGACGGGGTCAATGGGACAGTTGGGACAAGAGGGGAGGAGAGAGGAACGAACAGCGAATGCTCTTGTTCACTGAGCTCCCAAAGGTAATGGTCAAGGTCTTTAAGGAAGTCGAAGAAACCCATCTGGTGAGAAAGCATGTTTAAGGAGTCGTTAAGCTGCTTGATGACATCTCTGACAACGGATTTAAAGAAATCAAATTGCAGGTCGGAGGAATAGTGGTTGGCTAGAAGTTCTAGCCAGCTGACTTGGTGAGCTGCCATGTAGATGGCAAGAAGGGGGGACCGCATGTCGAGATGAGCGTTGATAGGAACTGCAAGACACGAGTCCCTAAAGTAAGAATGGAGGCGGTAGATCTGGTTGTTGTCTGAAAAGTCATTGACCAGACGGTGAGCGAAGAGCAGGACGTCCACGGATACAACTGGGATGGCGGGAGCATGGACAAATACTTGGGAGGCCTGGGCAGTAGGGGGGAGGTGTTCATTGGCAACAAGAGTAGTTCCGCTAGGAGGCGGAGGGGTGTCTATGGTAATGGATGGTTCAGTAATAGAAATAGAAGATTCGGTAGAAAGAAAAGACGATTCATAGAGATTTGACATTAAAGACATTGTTTGTTTATTTATCTGCGACAGTTTGTATTCTTGTTGGTGGTGGTGGTTCAAGAGGAAGGGAAGGCGGAAGAGTGGAGTCTTTTGTATTCTTTGAGAGCAGACTTTGTGTTTTTGAGGTTCTGCTTAGGAACCCAGGAGTCTTCTTCGGCCGAATATCCTTTCCATCGGATCAGGTAATAGCGGGAAGATGGAGCTCCGCGGTGGCGTAATCTACCAGATCAGGAGGTGGCGCAGGGAAGTTCTTCCCATGGACAGAGTTTTCATGATAAGGAGATAAGAGGGAGGTGTGGAACACAGGGTGGATTTTCCACGTCTGTGGGAGTTGGAGTTGGTATGTGATCAATGATAAGACCTTCGTGATGGTGAAAGGTCCTTCTCACTTCGGGGCGAGTTTCGGGTGGATGACGTGGTGTTTTAGGTTGTGGGCTTCTAGCCACACCTTATCGCCTTTCTGGAAGGGAACGAATGGTTTTCGAGAATGAGAAGCCATGACTTGCCTAGCAAGTTCATGTGCAGCAAGGGCTTCGTTTCAAGCAGCAGTGAGGGCGGTTATTTGTTCTTCACCGGCAGGGAGGTTTGACGAGGCAATAACGTCAGGAAGGGCATGGGGTTCATATCCCATCATTAAGAAGAATGGGGACTTGCCAGTGACAGAGTGGGGATGGTGATTGTATGCAAATTCTGCATGGGTAATCGATTTGGACCATGCGGTAGGGTTGTTTCCGCAGTAGATACGCAGATACGTTTCGATTTCCTGGTTTACCCATTCTGTTTCGCCATCAGTCTGAGGATGGTATGCCATGGAGAGGGAGAGATCGTAACCAAGGATCCTCCTGAGTTCTTTTGCAAAGGCAGAGGCGAATTGTGGGCCTCTGTCTGAGATAATTTTGTCATAAAGGCCGAAGCGTGAGTAGACTTTCATGAAGAAAAGTGAGGCTACTCCATCAGTGGTGCAAGTTTTCTTTGTTGGGCATAGAATTACCCCCTTAGTAAGCCCTTGGTCGACCACGACCAAGAGGGAATCGAAGCCAGCAGAGGGAGGAAGATCAGTGATAAGATCGCAAGAGATCTGCTGGAAGGGACGAGAGGCGGATGAGGAGATAGGGAGGAGCGGGGGCGATGTTGGATGGGTGTTGACTTTGTTCTGCTGGCAGACGGCACAGCCAGATACAAAGGAATGAACATGAGTGGCAAGGCCCAGCCACCAGTAATTGGCGGCGACAAGCTGTCGGGTTTTCAAGAAGCTGGGGTGACCAGCAGAAGGATGATCGTGGCAACACGAAACGATGGATCAGTGGAGACCCTCGGTGGGAGGGATATAGACACGGTTTTTGTAAAGGAGGATGCCATCGTGAAGTTGCCAGTCAGAGAGACGGGAGCGGAAAGGAGTGGGGAGTCCCTTGTCAAGAGATTGGAGGACAGACAGGTAGAGGTTGTTGTCCTTCTTTGATTCGTCTTTGATAATGCTGGAGATAGTGGAATTGATCATGTTGACGAAGAGTGAGGGGGGAAGAAGGACGGTTCCTTGGTTGTCATCATCAGACGCGGGAAGGAGGTTGGGATGGCGAGAGAGAGCGTCAGGGGCGGCAAGGTCTTTGCCCGGAACGTGAGTGATCTTGAGATCGAAATCAGCAAGATTCAGGAGCCAGCGGGCCTGACGGCGATTCAGGTGTTGGGCGGAACGGAAATAGGTCAGATTTTTGTGGTCAGTAAAGACCTGGACAGGGAATGCGGAGCCAAGAAGATAATGGCGCCACACTTTGAGGGCTCGGAGAATCGCGAGGAGTTCATGATTGTAGATGTCATAATTTCTCTCTGCAGGGGAAAACGATTCAGAGAGATAAGAATAGGGGTGCCACTCGCCATTGGCATCGGTTTGCAGTAAAACAGCCCCAGAAGCGTACTTAGAGGCGTCAGTCGTAATGGCGAATGGAGCGGAAATGTCTGGAAAAGAGAGGACGGGTTTTGCGAGAAAGAGGGCTTTGAGACGATCGAAAGCGCTCTGACAGGATGGTGTCCAGGCCCAAGCCTGGGATTTCTTGGTGAGGTCAATGAGAGGGCGTGCGATGGTGGAGTAGTTCAGAATAAAGCAGCGGTAGAAGTTGGCAAAGCCAAGGAATTCTTGACTTTTTCAGGGGCAGGCCACTTGGCGATACCGTCAAGTTTAACTGGGTCCATGGCGATCTCACCAGGACGAATGATCATACCAAGGTATTCGACTTCCTTGGTAGCGAAGTTACACTTGGAGAGTTTCAAGTGTAGGTCGAGTTCTTGCATCCTTTGAAGAACACATTTCATTCGTTCTTCGTGGGTTGCCAGGTCAGAAGAAAAGATAAGGAGGTCGTCCATGTAGATGACGAGCCATTCTTCGGCGATCATGTCTCGGAATGAATCATTCATGAAACGTTGGAATGTGGCAGGGGAATTTGTGAGACCGAAGAACATGATGGTAGGTTCAAAGAGGCCACGATGTGTGATGAAAGCGGCTTTCCATTGGTGTCTGTCTTTGATGCGGACGTTGTTGTAACCCCATTGGACGTCGAATTTAGTAAAGACTTTTGCGTCTTTGAGTTTGTCAACGAGGTTGGAGATTAGAGGAAGGGGATAAGCGTCGCAGATAGTGTGTTCGTTAAGATAGCAGTAATCTTGGCAGGGGCGAAGACTGCCATCTTTCTTTTTGACAAAGAAAGAGGGGGATGCTTGGGGAGAGTTGGAAGGATGGATCTTCCCAGAGGCGAGGTTTTCATCAATGAAGGCATCCGTTGCCTTCTTTTCTTCAGGAGTGAGAGGGTAGATTTTCCCTATCTTTGGCTTGAACGACTCATCGAGATTGATCCTCGTGGTCGTAGAGTCAGGAAGGAGGGACATGTTTGGTAGCTTCCTTCGAGAAGATGGAAGCGTATTCTTGGTATTCTGAGGGAAGGACAGTTTCCTTCTTGTTCTTGTCAGCCTCTCTGGCTAACTCCATGGCTGACGTTACTTTGGCGATGGAAGTTAATTTGGCTGGTCTTTCGCCAAGAGGGGAGAAGTAGGTGCCGAATCGTATGATCCGGCTACAGGTGTAAACGTCGCAGGCCCGTTGAATGTATTCGTTTTCGGACTCGTGTCCAATAAACTTTTCAAGGTGATCAGTAGCGGTTGCCCTTATCATGGTGTGTTGAGGAGGGGGGCGACGTTGGTTCAGGAGAGTGTCATTGGAGAGGGCGTTCGAGGCGTAGGATTGATAGAGCCCCTTGGATTCGTCCGCAGACTCATCGATGGTGAGGGTGTTGGATTTCCAGTCAACGGAGGGATTAGCTTTCTTCAGCCAGGGGAGTCCAAGGATAACATTCTCAGTTCCACAGTCCATGACATAGAAGGTCACCTTTTGGGCTATTCCTTCGATGTTAAGGTAAAGGTCAGAGGTAAAGCGAATCTGGCCTTTTTTGTTCATCATAGCAAGGACCGTCAGCAACTGGGCAACACATCTTTTCCCAGCGCCCCTAATCCAAACCATGTTTACACCTTAAGCCACGGCATGTGAGTGTCTATCCCAGGTGGGCATCGATCGAGTTTTCCAGGCTCGAAACGGTTAGCAGATAGCTATACTCCATACCAATGACCGACCTGGGCATCTGTCCTCTCGGGCTCAATGCGGCAACTCCCCCTTGAGAGTTCTTGGTATTCCCTCTCAAGGTTCTTACTGGTTGACCACGGCTCGCCTGCCTCGCGGCTAGGTTTCCCGTTACCCTAAGTGTAACGACCTAATCTTCTAAAGGTCAATAACCCAAGTCTGTTAGGGTTTCACTATAGTCTCTGACAGTCAGTCAGCACATCAGTGGGAAGGTCAAGGGTCCAATCTATTGGTGAAGGCTGCTAATGAGCCACTATGGAGGAGAGGAGAGAAGGGAGGAAGGAAGTGAACAAGACTGGGGTTCTACTGTGCTAAAGTGTCTACCTTATATACTGTCTAAGTATGCACACAGACCAGGCTGTATCCATACTCCTTGGCTTTGCTTTTCCTGTACAGGTCTTTACTGACCACAAAAATTTGACCTACTTTCATTCTGCCCAGCACCTGAACCACTGTCAGGCCTGCTGGCTCTTAGATCTTGCAGATTTCGATCTCAAGATCACCTACGTTCCCAGCATAGACCTTGCTGCCCCCGACACTCTTTCTCATCGTCCTGACCTCCTTTCTGCCTCAGACAATGATAACCAAGGAACCGTCCTTCTTCCCCCCTCTCTCTTCATCAACATGATCAATTCTACTATCTATAGCATCATCGAAGACGAATCGAAGAAGGACAACCTCTACCTGTCCGTTCTCCAATTCCTTGACAAGGGCCTTCCTGCTCCTTTCTATTTCTGTCTCTCTGATTGGCAGCTTCGCAATGGCATCCTGTTATACAAACACCATGTCTATATCCCTCCCACCAAGGGTCTCTGCCATTCCATCGTCTTGTGTTGCCATGACCATCTCTCTGCCAGTCATCCCGGCTTTCTGAAAACTCATCAGCTTGTCACCACCGATTACTGGTGGCCGGGCCTTGCTACTCACATCTGCTCTTTTGTTTCTGGCTGTGCTGTCTGCCAGCAGAACAAAGTCAACACCCATCCGATGTCGCCCCTGCTCCTCTCTATTTCCTTGACTGCTTCTTGCCCTTTTCAGCAGATTTCTTGCGATCTCATCACTGACCTTCCTCCATCTGCTGGTTTCGACTCTCTCTTGGTCGTGGCTGACCAAGGGCTTACTAAGGGGGTAATTCTTTGGTCATGGCACAAGATCTGTGAACTTCGTAGAACCCATCCCAGTTCCCCCTTCATCTTGTCCCCATACACAATGCACTCCTTGTTATCCTGTTCCTCATCCTCCCTCTCCACTGAGGTCCCCCTCACCTCCTGATTATAATGATAAATATGACTCTACTGCCTGGGCCAACATCACTGGATACCCAGAGGGAGCTTATTTAGATCTCTGAAGAGTAGTTCCAACAGGAGTTTGGAACAAAATGGGGGGGTAATGTTATGATTTCTTCTTTTCTTTTGTCTTGACTAGTCCTTGTCAACTAGCTATGCTAACCTCTTCTCGTCTTGGACTATTCTGTGCCACTTAGCTGTGCCACCCACTAAGTCCTGAGTTCCTTATCTTCTTATCTCTGATCACATGTACAACATTATTCTTTGTTGTTCCATGACCTTCTATTCCGCAGTCACTTATTCAGACTTCTTCCTACAGAATTCCTGTTCTCATCCTGGTCTGTGTGCGTTGGCATAACTATATAAACCCCTGTGATTGCATTGTAGTACTTCAGCTTCAATCTCCTAGGTGTACATCCTATAACCTAGTTAGAGTCCAATAACATCTCTTTTCTCTTCAAAGTCTCACCTCTTTACAAGTCTTTACTGCAAGCGGTGTTCTTGATCTAGTCATTGTTGAGACTATTGACTCAACACTTTCTTGTATAAATGGAATTCCACTGTTCTCTCTTGCCTGACTTGTGACATTACTGCACGATGTCCTTCCAGACCTTGACTTGTAATATTACTGCAATGATGCTTCCTGTCCAGACTCATGATACTACCATGATATCTATTCCAGTCCTAACCTACAATATCACCATAGCATCACTCCTCGTCCTTCAACCATCCTAGGCTACACTCGTCCTTATCCAGACCAAGCATAACAGAAACCACTCAACATCAAATTGTGGCTCCTTGATATTTGCATGGATTGGAATGTCTGGATTGAATGCACCAGCTGTCTAAGATGCAACCTGGAACACAGGGCAGTTTGGCTTGAGGTGGAATGAAGAGGGAAGTTGGTGATGATGGATGGTATTGAGGATCAGGAGTTCAGGGGTCGTGTTTTGCTAAGATGAAAAAGGAGGTATGAGGCCATGTAGTACTGGTGATTCAGATGGCTTACTCTGTAGAATGCAGGTAAAAGTGGCCACTATCACTGAGGCTTTGGTCAAAATGACTAGATAAAGCTTGATGAAGAGGGCCAAAACACGTCTCCATTAGCATAGGCACTAGCTTTTCCCCATACCCCTACCACTGAGTAGAGGGTAATAAAAGCCAATCATGTCTTGCTGATATGGACTCACAGACTCCCCATCACCATCTCGCTCCTGGTTTGCTCTCCCTGATATCTCCAGCTTATATCAACAACATCCTTGATTTGCCTATAAACCCAACGAATATTCTGACGAGGAATACCGTTGTCAATATAAGGAATGCCAATTTGCATTAGCCAGAGAAAACAGGAAACAAGGAAAACCCTCAGATTCACTTACAGTGTTTTTCCCAGAGAATCCCATAGAACCCCCAGGATCTCCTATTAGAGCAGAAGAAAAAGAACAGTTCATAGAACCACGAACGGGGGAAGAAGAAGACATGCCAGGAGAAATCAAAGCAGAACTCCCAGAAGATTTCTCAAGGGAACCTGAAGATGCAAACAGGTGGCTCTTAGCCATAAAAGCATACTTCCAGATTAACCAGACCCTCTTTACTGATATCACTAAATCGCTCACCCTATTGAACAAAATGAGCAAAGGAAGAGGAAGATCGTTCACAGAAGGATGGCTGATGAAGCTGGCCAATACCCAGGTACCTGCTGAAGAAAAAACCTTTGACATCATCACTGAATGATTTACACAAACTTTTGCACCATATGTTACGCTTGGCCTAGGTAAGGACGAGCGTAGCCTAGGTTGGTCGAAGGTCGGGGTCAAGATTAACGTCGTGCGGTAATGTCACGAGTCAGTTGAGGTCAGAATGACGTTGTGCAGTAATGTCACGAGTCGGTCAAGGTCAAGAGTGACGTTGCGCAGTGATGTCGCGAGTTGAGTCAAAGAAAGAACAGTGGAGTGCCATTTGTTCGAGTAAGCATTGAGTCAATAGTCTCAACGACGACTAGATCTAGAACACTGCTCGAAGTGCAGTGAAGACTTGTAACAGAGGAGGTGAGACTTCGAAAGGAAAAGCAGAAGTTTATTAGACTCGGACTAGGTTTGTTACACATGCCCTATTTTTCCCTATTTTTCCCTATTTTTCCTAGTCCTCAATCACTCATCTCGGGCCGATAACTACTTCACTACCAAAGTTCACTACACTTTTCCTAATCATCTTATCCTAATCAACCTCAGTCACATTTTCACGTCTTCACAACTTCACCATTTCATGTCTTCACAATATCACAGCTCCACATGTTCACTCTTCACACCTTCACCATGTCACCTCTTCCCATGTCATGCTATCTAACACATGTTCCGCCTAGTCACACATATGTTCACCTCCCCCTATCATCCACTCATGACTCGCCACACCCGATCCACATGCACACAGCCTAAACACATGTCATACCCAGTCATTCCAGCTCATACCTCTGTATAGTAAGTAGAGATAAGCATAGCATGGTCTGTGCGCATGTA
>JBBPTC010000522.1:0-15862 GCA_038093955.1 Boletus albobrunnescens
AAAGGAAAAGGAGGAGTTTATTAGACTCGGACTAGGTTACAGGATGTACACCTAGGAGATCGAAGCTAAGGTACTATGGTGCAATCGTAGGGTTTATATAGATAATGCCAACGTGCACGGACCAAGACAAGAAAGGGAATTCTGCAGGGAGAAGTCTGAATAAGCGACTGCGGAATGGAAGGTCGTGGAACGACAAAGAACAATGATGTACACATGATCAGAGATAAGAAGATAAGAGGTTCGGGACTTAGCGGGTGGCACAGCTAAGTGGCACAGAATAGTCCAAGACGAGTAAGAGTTAGCATAGCTAGTTGGTGAGGACTAGTCAAGTCAAGAGAAAAGAATAAAGAAAAGAATAGATCATAACATTACCCCCCCATTATGTTCCAAACTCCTGTTGGAACTACTCTTTTAAAGATCTAAATAGGCTCCCCCCGGAGATCCAGTAATGTTGGCCCAGGCGGATAAATAGCAGGTATCAGGTGCATGGCAGCGAGTGTGTTGAGAGAGTGGAGGGATTGAATGACAGGATGGGTTGAGAGAGTGGAAAGATTGAATGACAGAATGGCAACAACGAGAAGCAGAATGGTGACGACAGAGACAGGAAGGCGACGATGGGAACAGGAATGGTCAGGTTATGACCACAGTCTATGTCAAGTCTTTCCCAAGGATGGATGGCATAACTCTCGCCACAGTGGTTTCCCAGGCCAAAGGATAAGAGATTTATCAGGAGTGTGAACGTCATGGTGATATCATGCGTCACATCAGAGGGAAGTCACCAGAAAGGAGTACAGAATGTCGCCAGAACAGACAAGGATAGTCACCAGTAACGAGTGTGCCCAGCTTGACCTACTGGGTATGAGAAAACACTAGGTAACAGTCTAGGTCTTCAAGGAAATCGAAGAAACCCATCTGATGGGAGAGCATGTTTATGGAGTCATTAAGCTGCTTGACGACATCTCTGATTACGGATTTAAAGAAGTCGAATTGCGGGTCGGAGGAATAATGGTTGGCTAGGAGTTCTAGCCGGCCGACTTGGTGAGCTGCCATGTAAACGGTGAGAAGGGGGGATCCCATGTTGAGGTGAGCATTGATAGAAACTGTGAGACACGAGTCCCTAAAGTAGGAGTGAAGACAGTAAATCTGGTTGTCATCTGGGAAGTCATCGACCAGACGATGGGCGAAGAGTGGGACATCCACGGATACAACCAGGGCGGCAGGAGCATGAACAAATATTTGAGAGGCCTAGGCAGTAGGGGGGAGGTGTTCATCGGCAATGAGAGTAGTTCTGCTAGGAGGCGGAGGGGTGTCTATGGTAACAGAAGATTCAGTGACTAAAGCGGTATCAGAAGAGAAGAAAGAAGACTCGTAAAGGTTAGACATGGAAGACATTGTTTTTATTTCAGCGATGATGGTTTTTGTTCTTGTTGGTAGGTGTTCGAGAGGAAGGGGGCAAGGAAGGAAAAGCGGAGGAGTGAAGTCTCTTATATTCGTCGAGTGCAGACTTTGCATTTTTGAGGTTCTGCTTAGGGACCCAAAAGTCTTCTTCAGCCGAATATCCTTTCCATCGGATCAGGTAATAGCGGGAGGATGGAGCTCCGCGGTGGTGTAAGATCCGTTCTATTTCATATTCTTCTTCACCATCAACCAGGTTAGGAGGTGGCACAGGGAAGTTCTTTCCATAGACGGGGTTTTTGCGATAGGGTGATAGGAGGGAAGCATGGAACACAGGGTGGATTTTCCATGTCTGTGAGAGTCGGAGTTGGTATGTGATGGGCGATAGGACCTTCGTGATGGTAAAGGGCCCTTCTCACTTCGGGGCTAGTTTTGGGTGGACGATGTGGCGTTTCAGGTTACAGGCTTCTAGCCACACCTTATCACCTTTCTAGAAGGGAACGAATGTTTTTCGAGAACAAGAAGCCATGACTTGCCTGGCTAGTTCGTATGCGGCAAGGGCTTCGTTTCGAGCAGCAGTGAGGGCAGTTATCTGTTCTTCAATGGCAGGGAGGTTTGATGAGGCAATGATGTCAGAAAGGGCACGGGGTTCATATCCCATCATCAGGAAGAATGGGAATTTGCCGGTAACGGAGTGAGGGTGGTGATTGTGTGCGAATTCTGCATGAGTAATTGATTCCGACCATGCTGTGGGGTTATTTCCGCAGTAGATACGCAGATAAGTTTCAATTTCCTGGTTTACCCATTCCGTTTCGCCATCGGTCTGAGGATGGTATGCCATGGAGAGGGAGAGATCATAACCGAGGATCCTTCCGAGTTCTTTTGCAAAGGCAGAGGCGAATTGAGGGCCTCTGTCCGAGATGATTTTATCATAAAGACTGAAGCACGAGTAGACTTTCATGAAAAAGAGTGAGGCTACTCCCTCAGTGGTACAGGTTTTCTTAGTTGGGCATAAAATTACCCCCTTAGTAAGCCCTTGGTCGACCACAACCAAGAGAGAATCGAAGCCAGCAGATGGAGGAAGGTCAGTGATAAGATCGCAAGAGAGCTGCTGGAAGGGACGAGAAGCAGATAAGGAGATAGGGAGGAGTGGAGGCAACGTTGGATGGGTGTTGACTTTGTTCTGCTGGCAGACAGCACAGCCAGAAACAAAGGAATGGACATGTGTAGCGAGGCCCGGCCACTAGTAATTGGCGGCGACAAGCTGACAAGTTTTCAAGAAGCCGGGATGACCGGCAAAGGGATGATCATGGCAATGAGAGACGATGGAACGGCGGAGACCCTTGGTGGGAGGGATGTAGACTCGGTTTTTGTAGAGGAGGATGCCATCGCGAAGTTGCCAATCGGAGAGATGGGAGCGGAAGGGAGCGGGGAGACCCTTGTCAAGGGACTGAAGTACGGATAGGTACAGGTTATCCTTCTTCGATTCATCCTTGATGACACTAGAGATAGTGGAATCGATCATGTTGACGAAGAGAGACAGAGGAAGAAGGACAGTTCCCTGGTTATTGTTGTTGGATGTGGGGACGAGATCAGGGCGGTGAGAGAGAGCATCGGGGGTGGCAAGATCTTTGCCAGGAACATGGGTGATCTTGAGGTCAAAGTCTGCAAGATCAAGAAGCCAGCGGGCCTGATGTCGGTTCAGGTGCTGGGCGGAACAGAAGTATGTCAAGTTTTTATGGTCAGTGAAGACCTGGACAGGGAAAGCGGAGCCAAGGAGGTAGTGGTGCCACGCTTTGAGAGCTCGGAGAATCGCGAGGAGTTTGCAATCGTAAATATTGTAATTCCTTTCTGCAGGAGAGAACGATTCAGAAAGGTAGGAACAAGGGTGCCACTCGCCATTGGCGTCGGTTTGCAGTAGAACAGCCCCAGAAGCATACTTGGAGGCGTCAGTTGTGATGGTGAATGGGGTGGAAATGTCTGGAAAAAAGAGAACGGATTTTGCAAGGAAGAGGGCTTTGAGGCGATCAAAAGCACTCTGACAGGATGGTGTCCAGGCCCAAGCCTGGGATTTCTTGGTGAGGTCAATGAGGGGGTGTGCGACGGTTGAGTAGTTCAGGATGAAGCAGTGATAGAAATTGGCGAAGCCAAGGAAGGAGCGTACATCCTTGACTTTTTCTGGGGTTGGCCACTTGGCGATGCCGTCAAGTTTAACGGGGTCCATGGCGATCTCACCAGGACGGATGATCATACCAAGGTATTCAACTTCCTTGGTAGTGAAGTTACACTTGGAGAGTTTCAAGTGTAAGTCGAGTTCTTGCATCCTTTGAAGAACACATTTTGTACGCTCTTCGTGGGTTGCTTGGTCAGGGGAAAAGATAAGGAGGTCGTCCATGTAAATAACGAGCCATCCTTCAGCGATCATGTCTCGGAATGAATCATTCATGAATCGTTGGAATGTGGCGGGGGAATTCATGAGACCGAAGAACATGACAGTGGGTTCGAAGAGGCCGCAATGTGTGATGAAGGCGGCCTTCCATTGGTGTCTGTTTTTGATGTGGACATTGTTATAACCCCATCGAACATTGAACTTGGTGAAGACTTTTGCGTCTTTGAGTTTGTCGACGAGGTCAGAGATGAGAGGAAAAGGGTAAGTGTCGCGGATGGTATGTTTATTGAGATAGTGGTAGTCTTGACAAGGACGGAGACTGCCATCTTTCTTCTTGACAAAGAAGAAGGGGGACACTTGAGGAGAATTGGAAGGACAGATCTTCCCAGAGGCGAGGTTTTCATTGATGAAGGCATCCATCGCCTCCTTTTCTTCGGGTGCGAGAGGATAGATCTTTCCGATCTTTGGTTTAAACGACTCATCGAGGTTGATCTCGTGGTCGTAGAGTCGGGAAGGAGGAACATGTTCAGTAGCTTTTTTCGAGAAGACAGAAGCATACTCTTGGTATTCTGGGGGAAGGACGGTTTCCTTCTTATTCTTGTCAGCCTCTCTGGCTAACTCCATGGCCGATGTTACTTTGGCGATGGATGTTAGTTTGGCTGGTCTTTTGCCGAGAGGGAAAAAGTAGGTGCTGAATCATATGATCCGGCTACAGGTGTAAATGTTGCGGGCCCATTGAACATATTTGTTTTCGGACTCGTGTCCGATAAACTTTTCGAGGTGATCAGCAGCGGTTGCCCTGATCAAGGTGTGTTGAGGAGGAAGGGCGATGTTGGTTTAGGAGAGTGTCGTTAGAGAGGGCGTTTGAGGCATAGGATTGATAGAGCCCCTTGGATTCGTCTGCAGACTCATCGATGGTGAGGGTGTTGGATTTCCAGTCGACGGAGGGATTGGCTTTCTTCAGCCAGGGGAGTCCGAGGATAACGTTCTTGGTTCCGCAGTCCATGACATAGAAGGTCACCTTTTGGGCTATTCCTTTGATGTTAAGGTAAAGGTCAGAGGTGAAGCGAATCTGTCCTTTCTTGTTCATAGTTTGATCGACGTTTCGAATGGAAATTGGTTTCGGTAGTCGGGTGGTAGGTAGTCGGTTTCTTCGGACAAATCCGAAGTCAATGCAGGAGATGTCTGTGCCACTATCGACTAGGGCGCAGGTATTGATGACTTTCATGACATGCAAGGGGTCAATTACTTGTATTGGGATCTGAAGGGATTTGGATTTTGAAGATACAAGTACAGGAGCGCACGTAAGAGAGGAAGAGGAGGGTACTCACGTCGATTGAGGCCTCCATTTTAAAAACCCTGTTTGAATTGGACATGTCCTACTGTGTCCTCTTCTTCTTCACAGTTCTCCATTTTGGAAAGATCTGGGAGATCCTTTTCGTCTTTCCTTGCCTTTTGGACTCTCTCTTTGGTTTTCTTTGGTTTCTGGAATTGGACTTTGCAGTCCCAAGAAGAGTGTCCCTTTTGATGACATTTGAAACATCGCCCTTCTTTGGCGAATCTTACCCGTTCTTCGTCGGTAAGTTTTCTTGGTTTCGGGATATGGACGGCATCTACGTTCATAGCGTTAGGATCTTTTTCTTTGGTGTGGGAGTTGTTACAATTTATTCTTTTCTTTACTCTTTTCTCTTGACTTGACTAGTCCTCGCCGACTAGCTATGCTAACCTTTACTCATCTCAGACTATTCCGCATCGTCTTGGACTACCCCGCGCCACTTAGCTGTGCCACTCGCTAAGTCCCGAGTCTCTTATCTCCTTATCTTTGATCACATGTATAACGTTGTTCTTCATCGTTCCATGACCTTCCATTCCGCAGTCGCTTATTCAGACTTCTCCCTGCGGAATTCCCTTTCTCGTCTTGGTCCGTGCGCGTTGGCATTATCTATATAAACCCTGTGATTGCGCCGTAGTACTTTAGCTTCGATCTCCTAGGTGTACATCTTGTAACCTAGTCTGAGTCTAATAAACTCCTCCTTTTCCTTCGAAGTCTTACCTCCTCCTTGAAAGTCTTCACTGTACTTTGAACAGTGTTCTTGAACTAGTCGTTGTTGAGACTATTGACTCAACGCTTACTTTCTGACCTCCGACCGACTTGCGACATTACTGCGCAACGTCACTCTGACCTCGACCGGCTTGTGACTTTACTGCACAATGCCATCTCCGACCGGCACATGACATTACTGCACGACGCCATCTCCGACCGACTCATAACATCGCTGTATGACGTCACCCCCAACCCCGACCTTCGTCTATCCTAGGCTACGCTCGTCCCTACCCGGGCCAAGCGTAACAGGAGTGCGAAAAGAAGCGAGGGGTCAAGGAGGGGTTTCTGTGCATAGCACGGATCAAGTCAGATTGGTCAGCACCCTGTTTGAAGACCATGGCCTTCTTGTACCAGTCGGTGACTTTTGTTGGTATGGTTTCCATGGCTAGGATTTGTCTCGTGAGAGGTTCAGGGATACTGGCGGAGAAGTAGTTGATGAGGACGAGTTCCTCAGTAATACCGCTAACTGCGACTTGGTTTTTGAATTCAGTGATGTACTCGGAAAGTACTTTACGATCTTTGATTCGCATGGTGGCCAGCCAAGTTATTGCGTCGGTCTTGGTACTGGCATGGTCAAAGGCATCTAAGAATTTGGACTTGAAGTCCAACATGGTTCCAAACGAGTTATTGTCTAGGGTGTCCGCCCAAAAAGTAGATGCCCAGGTATAGGCGGCACCTTTCTTCATGTAGGAGAGCGCGAAAGCGACTCTCTTTGCGTCTGTATTGTAGACGTCCTCGTTGATCAGGAGATAAGTGCATACAGCGTTTAGCCAGGATTTGGCGTTCTTTGGGTTTCCATCATACTCCTCAGGAGAGCCGATGCGAAGTTCGGCGTGTTTGGTAGACGACATGGCAGGAGGGGTTGGAGTAGGTGGTCTGGTGATTGGGTAGGGGAACGCTGTAGCGAGGGATGTCTGCCTCGAAATAGAGGGCGGGGACGGAGGTGTTGGTGGTCTTGGTAGAGTTAGCGATGCTGAAAAGTCGTGCGCTAGTGTCTGGACAGTTTCCTCGTCAGTAGGAGAGGCGAGGTGAAGGTCTTTGCTTTCAGAAGAGGTGGGCGAAGAGTTCGAGGGTTCGGGAGAGAGCAAAGGCTCTAGGTTGCAATATCGAGAGTACCACGGGGCAGGGATGGGGGTCAAGGGATGGTCGGGTCGACCGCGTCTGTTCGAGGAAGAAATGGTGGTGTACTACACAATGGTAGGCCTTTAGGTAGCTTTGATCTTTTGTTACGCTTGGCCTGGGTAAGGACGAGCATAGCCTAGGTTGGTCGAAGGTCAGGGTCAGGTATGACGTCGTACAGCAATGTTACGAGTTGGTCAGGAAGAGTGACGTCGTGCAGTAATGCCATGAGTCGGTCAGGAAAAATGACGTCATGCAGTTATGTCATGAGTCGGTTCGAGGAGGGATGACGTGCAGTGATGTCGCAAGTCGGTCAAGAAGTAAGAGAGTAAGCATTGAGTCAATAGTCTCAACAACGACTAGTTCAAGAACACTGCTCAAAGTGCAGTGAAGACTTTCAAGGAGGAGGTGAGACTTCGAAAGGAAAAGGAGGAGTTTATTAGACTCGGACTAGGTTACAGGATGTACACCTAGGAGATCGAAGCTAAGGTACTATGGTGCAATTGCAGGATTTATATAGATAATGCCAACGCGCACAGATCAAGACAGGAAAGGGAATTCCGCAGGGAGAAGTCTAAATAAGCAACTGCGGAATGGAAGGTCGTGGAACAACGAAGAACAATGATGTACACGTGATCAGAGATAAGAAGATAAGAGGTTCAGGACTTAGCGGGTGGCACAGCTAAGTAGCGTGGAATAGTCCAAGATGAGTAAGGGTTAGCATAGCTAGTCGGCGAGGACTAGTCAAGACAAGAGAAAAGAGTAAAGAAAAGAATAAATCGTAACATTACCCCCCCATTATGTTCCAAACTCCTGTTGGAACTACTCTTTATAAATCTAAATAGACTCCCCCCAGGGATCCAGTGATGTTGGCCCAGGCCATGGAGTTGTATTCGTCATTGTAGTCGGGGGGTGAGGGGGACCTCGGTGGAGACAGAGGATGAGGGACAGGATGACGTGGAGTACGTCGTGTTCGAGGTCGGGTCAGAGGAGGAACTGGAATGGGTTCAACGAAGTTAACAGATCTGGTACTGCGACCAGAAGACGAGGAAGACACTCGAGATGATCGGGTGCAACGAGACGATGAAGACGGGGTAGGAGAGGTCGGAGCGGCAGGGGTAGACCTTCTCTTCAAAGGGCAAGTGGCTTGCGAATGACCTGGTGCAAATCTAAGGCAGAGAGGGCAGCAATAGAAATGACAGTCACGTTGGAAGTGACCTAGATGATGACAATGGTGACATGCTTCGGCGAAGCGGGGATGGGTGGACGAGAGTGCGATACTTCCATCTCCTCCAGTCCAGTAGTGGTCGATGTGTTCCACATAGGTGAGTTCTGCTGGTTCGAGGGCCGATGAGGATGCAGATGGGGTTGATGGAATGGTAGGGACAAGAGGGGAGGAGAGAGAGATGAATGACGGGTGCTCTTGTTCGTTGAGCTCCCGGAGGTACTGGTCAAGATCTTTGAGAAAGTCGAAGAAACCCATCTGATGGGAGAGCATGTTGATGGAGTCGTTAAGCTGCTTGACGACGTCTCTGATAATGGATTTAAAGAAGTCAAATTGCGGGTCAGAGGAATAATGGTTGGCTAGGAGCTCTAGCCAGCCGACTTGGTGAGCTGCCGTGTAGACAGTGAGAAGGGGGGACCCCATGTCGACGTGAGCATTGATAGGAACTATGAGGCATGAGTCCCTAAAGTAAGAGTGGAGGCGGTAGATCTGATTGTCGTCTGGGAAAGTGTTGACCAGACGGTGAGCAAAGAGTGGGATGTCCACAGATACAACTGGGACGGCAGGAGCACGAACAAATACTTGAGAGGCCTGGGCAGTAGGGGGGAGGTGTTCATCGGCAATGAGAGTAGTTCCGCTAGGAGGCGGAGGGGTGTCTAAGGTAATGGAAGATTCAGTAACTAAAGCGGTGTCAGAAGAAAGGAAAGAAGACTCGTAGAGGTTTGACATGTGAGACATTGTTGTTGTTTTAGCGACGACGGTTTTTGTTTCGGTTGGTGATTTGGGGGGAGGACGAGGAAGGGTAGGCGGAAGAGTCGAGTTTTTTATATTCTTTGAGGGCGGACTTTGCATTTTTGAGGTTCTGCTCAGGAACCCAGGAGTCTTCTTCGGTTGAATATCCTTTCCATCGGATCAGGTAATATTGGGAAGACGGAGCTCCGTGGTGGCATAAGATCCGTTCAATTTCATATTCTTCTTTGCCATCAATCAAGTCAGGTGGTGGTGTAGGGAAGTTTTCTCCATGGATGGTGTTTTCGCAATAGGGTGATAAGAGGGAAGCATGGAAGACGGGGTGAATTTTCCATGTCTGTGGGAGTCAGAGTTGGTATGTGATAGGCGATAGTACCTTCATAATGGTAAAAGGTCCTTCTCGCTTCGGGGCGAGTTTCAGGTGGACGACGTGGCGTTTCAGATTGCGGGCTTCTAGCCACACCTTATCACCTTTCTGGAAAGGGACAAATGGTTTTCGAGAACGAGAGGCCATGACTTGCCTGGCTAATTCATGTGCGGCAAGGGCTTTGTTTCGGGCAGCAGTGAGGGCAGTTATCCATTCTTCAACAGCGGGGAGGTTGGATGAGGTGATAACATCAGGGAGAGCATGGGGGTTCGTATCCCATCATCAAGAAGAATGGGGATTTGCCAGTGATGGAGTGAGGGCGGTGATTGTATGCAAATTCTGCGTGGGTAATCGATTCGGACCATGCGGTAGGGTTGTTTCTGCAGTAGATACGTAAATAGGTTTCGATTTCCTGGTTTACCTGTTCTGTTTCGCCGTCAGTCTGAGGATGGTATGCCATGGAGAGGGAGAGATCGTAACCAAGGATTCTCCCGAGTTCTTTTGCAAAAGCAGAGGCGAATTGAGGGCCTCTGTCAGAAATAATTTTGTCGTAGAGACCGAAGCGCAAGTAGACTTTCATAAAAAAGAGTGAGGCTACTTCCTCAGCGGTACAAGTTTTTGTTGGGCATAGAATTACCCCCTTAGTAAGCCCTTGGTCGACCACGACCAAGAGGGAATCGAAGCCAGCAGATGGAGGGAGGTCGGTGATTAAGTCGCAAGAGATCTGCTGGAAAGGACGAGAGGCAGAGGAGGAAATCAGGAGGAGCAGGGGCGACGTCGGATGGGTGTTGACTATGTTCTGCTGGCAGACAGTGCAGCCAGAAACAAAGGAGCAGACGTGAGTCGCAAGGCCTGGCCACCAGTAATTGGCAGTGACGAGTTGACAGGTTTTCAAGAAGCCAGGGTGACCGGCGGAAGGATGGTCGTGGCAGCGAGAGACGATGGATCGACGGAGGCCCTCAGTGGGAGAGATATAGACATGGTGTTTATACAGAAGGATACCATCGTGAAGCTGTCAATTGGAGAGGCGGGAGCAGAAAGGAGCAGGGAGTCCCTTATCAAGGGATTGAAGTACAAATAGGTAGAGGTTGTCCTTCTTCGATTTGTCTTTGATGACGCTGGAAATGGTGGAGTCAATCATGTTAACGAAGAGAGATGGAGGGAGAAGGACGGTTACCTGGTTGTCATCATCAGATGTGGGGATAAGATCAGGGCGGCGAGAGAGAGCGTCAGGGGCGGCAAGATCTTTGCCAGGAACATGGGTGATCTTGAGGTCAAAGTCTGCAAGATCAAGAAGCCAGCGGGCCTGACGATGGTTCAGGTGCTGGGTGAAATGGAAGTAAGTCAGGTTTTTGTGATTAGTGAAGACCTGGATGGGAAAAGCGGAGCCAAGAAGATAGTGGCGCCACGCTTTCAGGGCACGGAGGATCACGAGAAGTTTACGATCGTAGATATCATAATTTCTCTCTGCAGGGGAAAACGATTCAGACAGATAAGAACAGGGGTGCCACTCGCCATTGGCATCGGTTTGCAGTAGAACAGCCCCAGAAGCGTACTTTGAGGCATCCATTGTAATGGCGAATGGGGCAGAAACGTCAGGAAAAGAGAGGACGGGTTTTGCAAGGAAGAGGGTTTTGAGACGATCAAAAGCGCTCTGACAAGATGGTGTCCAGGCCCAGGCCTGGGATTTCTTGGTAAGATCAATAAGAGGGCGTGCAACGGTGGAATAGTTTGGGATGAAGCAGCGATAGAAGTTAGTGAAGCCAAGGAAAGAACGTACATCCTTGACTTTTTCTGGGGTTGGCCACTTGGCGATACCATCGAGCTTAACGGGGTCCATGGCGATCTCACCAGGACGAATGATCATACCAAGGTATTCGACTTCCTTGGTAGAGAAGTTACACTTGGAGAGTTTCAAGTATAAGTCGAGTTCTTGCATCCTTTGGAGAACGCGTTTTGTACATTCTTCGTGGGTTGCCTGGTCAGGGGAAAAGATAAGAAGGTCGTCCATGTAGATGATGAGCCATCCTTCAGCGATCATTTCTTGGAACGAATCATTTATAAAACATTGGAAAGTGGCTGGGGAATTCGTGAGACCGAAGAACATGATGGTGGGTTCGAAGAGGCTGTGATGCGTGATGAAAGCGGCTTTCCATTGATGTCCGTCTTTGATGCGGACATTGTTGTAACCCCATCGGACGTCGAACTTAGTAAAGACTTTTGCGTCTTTGAGTTTGTCGATGAGGTTGGAGATGAGAGGAAGGGGATAAGCATCGCGGACGGTGTGTTCGTTAAGATAGCGGTAGTCTTGGCAGGGGCGAAGACCGCCATCTTTCTTTTTGACAAAGAAAAAGGGGGATGCTTGGGGAGAGTTGGAAGGACGGATCTTCCCAGAGGCAAGGTTTTCATCGATGAAGGCATCTGTCGCCTTCTTTTCTTCTGGTGCGAGAGGGTAGATCTTTCCGATCTTCAGTTTAAACGACTCATCAAGGTTGATCTTGTGGTCGTAAGGTCAGGAAGGGGGAACATGGTCAGTCGCTTCTTTTGAAAAGACGGAAGCATACTCTTGGTATTCAGGGGGAAGGACAGTCTCCTTCTTGTTTTTATTGGCCTCTCTGGCTAACTCCATAGCGGATGTTACCTTAGCAGTGGAGGTTAGTTTGGCTGATCCTTCGCCGAGAGGGGAGAAGTAGGTGCCGAATCGTACGATCCGGCTGCAGGTGTAAATGTCGTGGGCCCGTTGGATGTATTCATTTTCAGACTTGTGTCCGATAAACTTTTCAAGGTGATCAGCAGCAGCTGCTCTGATCATGGTGTGTCGAGGAGGGGGGCGACATTGGTTCAGGAGGGTGTCATTGGAAAGAGCGTTGGATGTATAGGATTGATAAAGTTCTTTGGATTCATCTGCGGACTCATCGATTGTCAGGGTGTTCAACTTCCAGTCGACAGAGGGGTTGGCTTTCTTTAGCCAGGAAAGTCCGAGGATAACGTTCTCGGTTCCGCAATCCATGACATAGAAGGTCACCTTTTGGGCTATTCCTTCGATGTTGAGGTAAAGGTCAGAGGTGAAGTGGATCTGGCCTTTTCTATTGATTGTTTGGTCAACATTTCGGATGGAAATTGGTGAGAACAAACAGGTAGTGGGAAGGCGATTTCTTCGGACGAATCCGAAATGCAGGAAATGTCAGCACCACTATCAACTAGGGCGTGGGTATCGACGACTTTCATGACGTGCGAGGGGTTGATCACTTGTATCGGAATCTGAAGGGATTTGGATTTCAAAGATACAAGTACAGGAGTGCATGTAAGAGATGAAGAAAAGGAGGGTGCTCGCGTCGATTGAGGCCTCCATCCTAAAAACCCTGTTTGAAGTGGACACGTCCTACTGTGTCCTCTTCTTCTTCACAATTCTCTAACTTTGGAAGATCCGGCAGATCCTTTTCGTTTTTCTTCGCCTTTTGGACTCTCTCCTTGGTCTTCTTTGGCAAAGGTTTCAGAAATTGGGTTTTACAGTCCCAGGAGGAGTGTTCCTTTCGGTGACATTTGAAACATCGCCCTTCTTTGGCGAATCGTACCCGTTCTTCGTCAGTGAGCCTTTTTAATGGGAGGCAGACGACATCAACATCCATGGCGTTAGGATCTTTTTCTTTGGCATGAGAGTAAGAGAAGAAACGAGGGGTCGAAGAGGGGTTTCTGTGCATCGCATGGATCAAGTTGGATTGGTCGGCACCCTGTTTGAAGACCATGGCTTTCTTATACTAGTCAGTGACTTTCATTGGTACTGTTTCCATGGCTAGTATTTGTCTCATGAGATTTTCGGGGATACCGGCGGAGAAGTAGTTGATGAGAATAAGGTCCTCAGTGATGCCACTAACTGCAACCTGGTTTTTGAATTCAGTTATGTACTCGGAGAGTACTTTGCGATCTTTGATCCTTGTGGTTGCCAGCCAGGTTATAGCGTTGGTTTTGGTGCTGGCGTGATCAAAGGCATCGAGGAATTTGGACTTAAAGTCCGTCATAGTTCCAAACGAGTTGTTGTCTAAGGCGGCCGCTCGAAAAGTAGATGCCCATGTATAGGCAGCGCCTTTCTTCATGTAAGAGAGTGCGAAAGTGACTCTCTTTGCGTCTGTGTTGTAGACGTCCTCGTTGGTCAGGAGATAAGTACGTACAGTGTTTAGCCAGGATTTGGCATTCTTGGGGGTTCCCATCATACATCTCAGGAGAGCCGATGCGAAGTTCGGCATGTTTTGTGGTCGACATGACAAGGGGAGTAGGAGTGGGTGGTTTGGTGTTCGGATAAGGAAGAGCTGTAGCAAGGGAAGTTTGCCTTAAGATAGAGGGCAGGGACAGAGGTGTTGGTGGTCTGGGTATGGTTAGCGATGCTGAGAAGTTGTGCGCTAATGTCTGGACAGTTTCCTCATCTGTAGGAGAGACGAGGTGAAGGTCTTCGCTTTCAGAAGAAATGGACGAAGAGTTTGAGGGTTCAGGGGAGGGCGAAGGCTCTAGGTTGCAGTATTGAGCATACCACGGGGCAGGGATGGGGGTCAAGGGACGGTTGGGTTGACCACATCTGTTCGAGGAAGAAATGGTGGTGTACTACACAATAGTAGGCCTTCAGATAGCTTCGATCTTTTGTTACGCTTGGCCTGGGTAAGAACAAGCGTAGCCTAGGTTGGTCAAAGATCGGGGTCAGGTATGACGTCGTACAGCAATGTTACGAGTCAGTCGGGGTCGGGTATGACATTGTGCAGTAATGTCACAAGTCGATCGGAGTCAGGAGTGATGTCGTACAGTGATGTTACGAGTTGGTCGGGGTCAGAGTGACATTGTGCAGTGATGTTGCGAGTCAGTCAGAAGATCAAAGAGTAAGCATTGAGTCAATAGTCTCAACGACGACTAGATCAAGAACACTGCTCAAAGTGCAGTGAAGACTTTCAAGGAGGAGGTGAGACTTCGAAAGGAAAAGGAGTTTATTAGACTCGGACTAGGTTACAGGATGTACACCTAGGAGATCGAAGCTAAGGTACTATGGTGCAATCGCAGGGTTTATATAGATAATGCCAACGTGCACAGATCAAGACAGGAAAGGGAATTCCGCAGGGAGAAGTCTAAATAAGCAACTGCAGAATGGAAGGTCGTGGAACAATGAAGAACAATGATGTACACGTGATCAGAGATAAGAAGATAAGAGGTTCGGGACTTAGCAGGTGGCACAGCTAAGTAGCGCGGAATAGTCCGAGACAAGTAAGGGTTAGCATAGCTAGTCGGCGAGGACTAGTCAAGACAAGGAAAAAGAGTAAAGGAAAGAATAAATCGTAACAGGAATAGACATCATGGTAGTATCATGAGTTTGGACAGGAAGTAACGTTGCAGTAATATCACAAGTTGAGGTCTGGAAGGATGTCGTGCAGCGATGTCACAAGTCGAGCAAGAGAGAACAGTGAAGTTCCATTTGTACAAGAAAGCATTGAGTCAATAGTCTCAACGATGACTAGATCAAGAACACTGCTCAAAGTGCAGTGAAGACCTGTAATGAGAAGGTGAGACTTCGAAAGGAAAAGAAATGTTATTAGACTCAGACTAGATTATAGGATATACATCTAGGAGATTGAAGCTGAGGTACTATGGTGCGATTGCAGGGGTTTATATAGATATGCCAATGTGCATGGACCAAGACAAGAAAGGGAATTCTGCAGGAAGAAGTCTGAATAAGCGACTATGGAATGAAAGATCATGGAACAATGAAGAATAATATTGTACACATAATCAGAGATAAGAAGATAAGGAACTTGGGACTTAGCAGGTGGCATGGCTAAGTGGTGTGGAATAGTCCAAGATGAGGAGAGGTTAGCATAGCTAGTTGGCAAGGACTAGTCAAGACAAAAAGGAAAAGAAGAAATTATAACAGCAAACATAACCTTGGTGGTTAACTGTTCTCACTGAATGTCATGAAAACAATTGTTTAGGATGAACCATTTTCTACCCTTATAGGATGAACCTATGCTGGAATAGCATGCTAATGCTGTTGCATTCCAGGTACTCTATCAATATGTTGTTGTCATCCTCTGCCGTTGCAAAGGTGTTACGATTAGAGGGTAAGCCCTGGGACTTATCTAATCGTTTTTCTCCATTTCATTATGCTTCCGAATGGGACCCCACTTGGGACCACCCTTGGGGGCCCTCTTTTCTTTGATATTCCATATATGGACGTCTTCCCTCCTCACGGGTTTCTCTTGTAACCCCGATATCTTGTCTCCATTCAGATATATATAGGTGAGGCTGTGTACGGAGTCCCAAGGACTCCTTTTAGACGATACCAGTGCTGACCCGTTTTGTATAAACGGAGTTCCGTTCCTTCCGAACGGAATCAGTGGAATGCGGAACACCTGCGGGGTTCCGATTCCTTTTGTAGACACGGAGCTCCGTCTCCATATTCCCTTTCTTGGTACACAGCCACGACCTTCCTTAGTATATATACCAGACGCCCTTGTACAATAACCCTAAGCTAGTTCT
>JBBPTC010000523.1:0-14036 GCA_038093955.1 Boletus albobrunnescens
GTGCACTGGAGGATGAAATCAGGTAGTCTCCCAGCCTTGATTGTGGATTCCGTGCACTTGTGTATAGGTCTCTCTTCGAATCTAATCAAATTCCTTAACCGTGCGTTCACCATTCTTCTGTCATTTATATTCATCGTTTTTCACGTATAGCATTCTAGTCTCTAACCCCGTACCTTAACGTCCTGGATATCCCGCAGTTGTCGCATTTGTCACAGAATGTCACAAAGTGTCAGTGGAGGGACCAGGATAATTGATAATCCGTTGGTTCGTAACCATCTCTGTTCCCCAGCTCAAACCCCCAAGTTAGTCAGCATTTATCGCACACCCGGATCTTCAATTTCGGTCCCCGAGGAAGCGACGAAGTACCTAGCTTAGTTTCCAGGAGGTAGGTCGTCGTTCTCGTTACCACGGACAGTTTCCTTGTATTGAGGCACGATAGGCGCGGTGTACCTTTAACTCTGCCCCTCTTGACAGCTAGAGCAATCGGTCCTCGACTAGGGCTGTTTTACACGCTTGATGAGTTTGTACATCATAACGTACCAGTCGGACACGATCATCATCTAAGTAACCTCAAGGCTTTAGGTTCCACCGTTACCGCCCCTGGTCCTCGTGTTGTGCCGGTGTGATGGTTCCTTCATTCCGAGTAAAGCATTTGAATTGATGGCTTCCGTCGCTTCCCATCCTTCCATCTTTGGATGTGGATATAGATCATGGAGATGGGCCTGTCTTCCCATTCAGCGCCTGGGCCCAGCTTGAACGCGATATTTGTCTTCATGATCAGTGGCATATCCAATCCAACGCACGTTTGGTGCGTGTCGTCACAGGCGCTAGCTTGGGTTCATTGCCGTTCGGATCTCATCTCCCCAAGACCCGGCACGTCAATTAAGCTGCAAACTCAAACAAGTTTGAAGAGAGAAAAGACAAGCGTCGACTTCGTCCACGTTTCGGATTTGCACCAGGACGTGAGATCGGACCGATTACGCGATCGATGAATGCCATTCGCCGTCTCCACTAGTCATGTAGACGACCGAGACGGTTCTCCATTTATCTGTGTCCTGGTCGTGTGCGGGCAAACGTGACCTGAACGATCAACGCCGCCGGGCTCTGAGCCTCGGACCATCTGTTTTGGCGCCTTTCCAAGTGTTCACACGGTACCCGGCACTTCTCCGGCACTTACTTCATACAAGCTCCGTCTTGCCCGAAACTCTCTAGACAACCGCCATCCTACGCCGCAGCCCCCAAGCTGTCCGCGCCACGCCTTGTCACTGTATCCAGCGAAAAATATTCTTGGGTTCCTTGGCGGTTTGGTGCGCGGCGGAATTGGACCTGACACTTCCGGGCTGGAATATGCAATCATTGGAGTTAATTGCCAGCTCAACGCCGTAGGGGTTCCTCCGCCACCTAGACTGTCGACTTTTTGTCCAGTGCATGGCGTCTGGATGGAAGCGGGTTCCAGGAAATTTTACCTTAATAACGGGCTCTATGACGACAACCAGACAATGATTTTTTCAAAGAACGTACTCAGATCGGATGATCGAATCACAGGTAATAATTGTTGTCGTGCTCGTTTATTCTGTCTGATCCGACACTCAGCTCCCATTTAGTACCCAAGCCACGCCAAGCCTATTCGGGCCACTGGACGACTTCAACGTTTCATTAGCAGCGCCATTAGAATGGAAGTTCAGGGTGGGTACTTGGTGCAACGTTGCTGTGCCTCTCTCGCTCAACGCCATCGGGAATGGGAGGGGCATTCACGTCACGGATAAGTCGGCGTGGTGTGATTTCCGTTTGTTGTCCGTGGCGGTGGTGATGATTGATTGATGTGACCGTGCAAGGGTCAGGTGTCACGAATGCAAGCAAAATCTCCATCCTGGCGTTGATTTTTGGGACCAGGTGGAGGACCGAAGAGATCAACGTGATTAGCAGTATGTATTCGCTGGGGAGACACATTCAGCGGTGGTATTAAATCGAATGCTCTAGCATGGAAGGACTACCGCCAACGTATGCGCAAACACTCTTTTCGGTGTCGATTGTCGCGACGTCGTATATACATGTGCTTTTACCCAACGCAATGTGCGCTAACCAAAGTTACCGACACAGGCGACGCGTCGCCCCCGAATGTTTATTCGAGGATGTTGACATGATGCGCTTGCCTCCGACGGAACAGGCTATGGCGTCCGTAATGAAAGCAGTATCAATATCCAGAATGGCATCCTCGATCAGGCATCGACGGTCTCCGCGCTGACCAAACCTTGGGATCTCAGACGAAAAGGGGGGGACGAACAGGCAACGGCAAATTTCAGCGTGGATGCCTCGAAACGGGGATCGCCGATTGTGCCGGTCACCTAAATCATCGTTCCGACGGAAGTTGCTGGCGAGGGAAAAGTTTCTGGATCAACCGCTCAGCTCGGTACAGACGATATCTGAGGACGTGGCCCCTCCCCTCCCCCTCCTTCTCAGGACACGATCTGACTCGTGATTATTTCGACGCTGGATGCAATTACCAAAAAAGCCTGTACCAGGTAAAGAGACAGGTTCTCAGGCAGGGTCGGTTCAGCCTCGCACACGGCCGCCATGGCTTCTTGTACATGACTTGGACCTGTGGGGGTAGCGAGGTCGGGACTTTTTTTTCCTGGTGGCAGCAGAAGATAATGCGTGTTGTGTCAAAATTCAGATGGGTGTGGGGCAGAAGCGGCGGCGATGACTTGTAGAGTCGGTTGGCTCTCGTGGGCCAATGGCAGCGGACGAAAATAGTCTGGTGATCTCGGAGTGAGCGAAATTGGCGAGTTGTTCCATGGAAGGGGAACGGGGTCGAGGAGCTCTTGCGCCAGGAACGTGGTACAAGACTGAAAGGTGATACTATCGCATTAGAATGAAACGTTGTCGGCAACCCGACGGGACTACATCATTGTAGAGTATGTACAAAGAGTCGGTCGTACGAGATTGAGAGGGTAAAACGAGCTCGACTGATTGGTGGTGATGGCAACCCGCAGCGAAAAAGGTACGGGTCGAAGGGAGGAGAGAGAGTGGAGAATGATCGAGTGTGGCACTGCGGGTGGGAGCGAAGATCTGATTTGGGACGAGGACGTTGTTATGGCATGTTGCCGACGGACGCGTGACATCGGCTAGATAAGAATTAAGAAAAAAAAAAACAAAATAATAATAATAATAAAGAAATTAATCCACTGAAACGGAGCTAGCCGAGAAGATACAGAAGGGGTGATTGGGGTGTGTTATGTATCTGTTGTCCTCTTGACCACGACCACTCCCTTCCCCTCCCTCGCATGGTCCTTTGAGTGCCCTGCTCCCTTTTTTTCTTCCTCCTCTTTTCCGCCAAACCCTCGCCGCAGCCAAGGATACCGCTTGTGGTACGTCCTCCAATCCTCACGAATCCGAGCTCCCTCTCATATCGTCCCCAGATCTCGCGACCCTTGCCGGCTTCTTCCCTTCCGCTCTCAATACCATTCAGCCTCAAAGGACCAATCAGTAGTACGCTTGAGCTCGGCTCGCTGCTCTGATTCTCGACACATTCCCCCCACTCTCTTACACAGCGCAAAAGGGCCTCCGCTGAACCTCGTTCGCGTACCTTTTCTGTTGCCAAACTCTATCGCTCTTGTCCCCTAATCTTTGATTCGGCACCCTCGCATTTCCTTGCCTCTGTATTCTTCATTGTAGATCCGGACTTACCATGGCTGTTTCCCTTCCGGTCGTCTCCGCTTCTCCCGACGGTCAGTCTTCACCCTCCGACGATGGTTCGGTATCCCCACAAACCCCGCTTTCTCCCCCGAATGCCCAGTCCATGGCTCTTCCCCAGACGTCCGACCCCCAAAATACATCACAATCACCTCAGTCGCCTTCCAACCCTGCCGCTACTCAGCCAAAGAGGAAACCTAGCCGTCGTGCCAACACTGCCGAGCGACGTGCAACCCACAACGCTGTTGAGAGGCAGCGTAGAGAAACCTTAAACGGCAGATTCTTGGCAAGTTCCCTTTCTGATCGCAGTTGCTCTGATCGATTAAATCGCCCTTTCAGGACCTTGCCGCTTTACTCCCAAATCTTTCTCAGATCCGCCGGCCATCCAAGTCTGCCATCGTCAACTCTTCTATCGCCCATATCCATGCCTCCCGTCGTCACCGTCTCCTTGCCTCGCGCGAATTGCGTATACTCAAGCTCGAGTCTGATGCGCTACGCCGGGAACTCAACGAATGGCGCGGCCGAGCAGGTCTTCCTCGTGTCGATGAGCCCGTCAGAGGAGATGGGTTTAACATGGTGCTCAGTGGCGAAGTCGAAGTTATTGCTGCTGCCGTTGGTGAAGAAGATGAAGATGGTCATGGTCAATTCGACGGTTTTGAAGAAGGTGACGAAGAGCTTTCTGGCCCAATGCCAATCATCATGGACGACAGCGAGGATACCATGGTCGCTGACCCACTCATTAACGGCGTTTTTGGACACAACATCACTGCAGGCAGTACGAACTCTGTTGATATGAAGATGGCACGAATGCTCCCCACTTCACATGCTGGTCCCGTGATCGCTCAGATGCCACCATCCGTCTCTTTCGAGAATCCAGCAATGCCTGCCCTCTACGAACCCCAGGTTGCGCAGCATTTCCCAGGCGCTGCCCACCTTGGACAACATGCGATTGCTACGCCCGAGGCCGATAAAGTCTCTTCCTGGACCGCGAACATGTACCCAGGATACAATATTTCACACCAAGCACAACGGTCCATGATCACTCCTGATAATGGCCATACTGCGACTCACTCGCCATCCTCCGCATCGGCTGCAGGTTTCACCGACTACGCCTATCTTGCGAACCTTAAGCGACAGCAACTGTTGGCTCTCCAGCACCAGCATGGTGCCATGACGTATGCAGTCGATGGCGATGATGCATCTTCCGTTGGCTCGAACCAGAGCGGGCGAGAGAGAAGCGGAAGTGCCTCTGCCGGCAGCGGATTCGGCTCCCCTCCTCGTGGTACTCCATCCAGCGGTTACCAAATATCAAACGCGATGCACGACTTCTCCATGACAAGAAGAATTGGCAACGCTGGACTCCACGTCAACACCGCCGTGTCTGGCTCATGGAATGGAAGAGGAGAAGAAGGACTAAATGGGATGATAATGAAACAGGCTATGAACTCTCCGATGCACGTGGTTCCCAACGGTGGTGGATATGGCATGATGCTGTGAGGGGGGGGGGGTCGTCGCACGTTTGGCGCTCTTTCGTCGATGCCTCGTCTTGCCCACATCTTACTAGCTCTTTGCCACTTCTGGCTTTTGGATTCTGGCGTGGGGTCCGCGGCCTCGCCATCTTGTCTTATCCGTTGGTTCTGTCTCTCTTGTCATGTACGTGCCTAGTTTTGGAAGTCACCCCCGATCGTCTCTTGTTCCCGTTCTCTTTCCACTCCCTCCTCCTCCCTGAGTTGCGTCTATAGCTGTCGATGGTTACAAAACCCAGCTTCTCCCCGCCCAGGTCGTCGCTGTTTGTCGCCGTTCCCCCCGCTTAGCCTATTTACCACGAGGTATCGTTGTACTAACACTCTTTTGTGTCTTATATCTTTCTCTGTGTGTCGAGCTGTTTACATGCAAAAACGCAAGACTTTTGTCACTCTTTTCCGGGTGTGTATTACCGTTTTCCCACTCTTAGTCATTTGCGCGCACGGACTGCTCAATTAATTAGTCGTTGCGATGACTTGGACTCGCCATCCCTTCTTTGTAGCCTTTCCTTACGACGATTTTTTTAATAAAAAGTAATATAAAATAATAATACATGAATATACACGTTGCTGTTCAAGTTTTTTGGTGACTGGATTAACATTGTCGCGATATTTGGGCATGCCGGCCAGGCGCCTGCTCGTGTGATGGTGCATAGTGCCGTCGTTCCTTGGCAACAAATGCACCGTCAGGGAAGAAGGGCCACAGGGGAAGAAAAAAAAAAAAAAAAAAGAAACGAAACGAAACGAAACGGGACATGATGAATCATGGACGTTCACACCACATGAACGATAATACAAACGTTCAGCGCCGCGTTAAACGGTCGCCAGACATCCCGAACACACCGTGCGTGTGTCGGGGTGCAATAAGTCGAGGAGACGATGCATGGCGTTGGCCAGCGCGACGGATCCCATGGCGGATGCCACGATAGGCCTGCAGGTGACCGGGGCGCCGCAGAGCGTCCGATAGACCTCGTGATAGCGTCCGCAGCGCAGATACAGACCTGGCCCCGTACGAATGTGCTCGTTCCCGTCTCCCAAGTAGCCTTTGCCGGTCGGTCGGTCGTCAGAGGGAAACGAAGCGGACAGGGATAGGATGTACGCTTGGTCCCTCAACACCTGCATCAAGAGGTTCGTTAGCGTCCTGGTCCCGAGCTCGGTCGAGTCCCCCCCCCACCCATGAAACGCAGCGTTATTCATCACGCGGTCATTATATGCTTATCTCGAGGATGCAGAGGAAAGCCATACGCTTCTCGTGCACCATAACCCCCTCGCTCGTGGAGCTGTCGCTACCGAGCATCCCACGCCACGTCGAAACGAGCTGCACGGACGGACGAGTGGGGATGGAGGAGGCGTGCTCGAAGGAAAAAAAAAAAAAAAAAAAAAAAAAAAAGGTACAGCCGCATCGGGGTTTGCTGCGGTGTTTGGGCCAGCCTGGCATTGTCGATTGCCGTCCGTTGAAGGGGGGATGTTGATGGCGTGCACTGTTATCAGGCACGCTAGTGTAATCAACGATGTTCAGCTTGATGCGTTTATACGGACGAAGAATAAAGGGGGAAACGGTTGAAAGGAAAACCAGAATCCCGAGGGAGAGAACATGGGGTTCGAGGGTGACATCTAATCTGGATGAGATATTACCGATTATCAGAACCGATCAACACCCTCCTGTAACTGCAGGCGCGAGTCTTACTTGGAGCAAGCCATGCGTACGTCCTACCCACAAGTGACTTGGCGGGCTCGCAAGGGTGTCTTGAAGGAGATGCGTGTAAGTGTCTGGAGAACAGTTCTTCCTCGCGATTAGCCGAACAGAAAAATTATGAAGACTCTAGCCCCAATTTAGACATAACCGCCTGGATCAGGTTTGGAGCCCAGCGGAGCCATTGTCCTGGTGTGTCCGTCTTCCCATTGGCAGCTGTCGTCCCAAGGTTTGGGTATCATGTTTCGAACGCGAGACTGGATGAAGAAAAAATCGAGCAAGGAATTTCCCGGCGGAACTCGCCCACCGCTTTTGATGATCTTGATTGCACCGGGTCGCCGACCTGGGACATTTCGATGACAGGGAGGCAATGTCTCGTGATTAAGCTTTCTACCCTGTGAGGCGTGTTGCGATGGACTGCTGCTAGGATCCCGTCACGGTGGCGTAGTACTTGTATTCGTGTTCCGTGGGCTCGTTGCAGCCTGCACTAGTGCCAGTCCAGAACACTGCAAAATTGGTTAGAGCCAACTGAGGACGACGAGTTCAAGGGATGTAGCCAAGCGAGATTGGCAAGCGTGCGATCGATAGAAATACCATTCGAGTCTCGTGAACCCGAATCTGTCCAATACGGCTCGCGCGTCGGGCCATTGCGGCAGCGTGAGTTGCCAGCGGGTATTATTATCCAGTTACGACGACCGTGCTGTCCCACCCCCCGCCCCAGCTCAGCTGGACGATGGCCACAGAGATAGCTACAGAGGCCCCACGCCGGATAGCAGTCCTCATCTCCGGTTCAGGTACGCACATCTCCCCCTCCTTGCTCCCCGACGCTCACCCGCATTCACACGACGACAAGGTACGAACCTCCAGGCGCTCATCGACGCCTGCAACACCCCGCGCCTCCCACACGCCCAGATCGTCTTCGTCCTCTCCAACCGCAAGGCTGCGTACGGGCTCACCCGCGCCGCCACAGCCGACCCGCCGATCCCAACAGCCTATCTTGGACTCCCACCGTTCCTGCGCGACAACCCAGGTGCGACGCGCGCCGACTATGATCTGGCTGTTGCGAGAGAGGTGCTCGAGGTGCGTCCGGACGTGGTGGTGCTCGCCGGTTGGATGCACATCGTCAGCGAGGGATTCTTGGAGGCGATGCGTGGCGCGCGGGCGTTGCCGCTATGGCCATCTCCGGGGTGCAAAAAGGACGAGGGTGATGGTGGGGCTGTGGATATGGGCGAGGCGGGTGAGCTACGCGCGACGCGTGACATTCCGGTGATCAACATCCACCCTGCGTTGCCCGGCCAGTTTGACGGCGCAAATGCGATGGAACGTGGCTTCGAGGCGTTCCAGCGAGGAGAGGTGGACAGGCTCGGGGTGATGGTTCATCGCGTCATCGCAGAGGTGGACCGTGGTGCGCCGATAATCGTGAGAGAGGTCGAGGTGCGTAAAGGCGAGGACTTGAAGAACGACTACGAACCGAGGATGCATCGGACTGAGTGGGAGATCATGGTCGAGGCGACCAAGCTGGTTTTGGACGAGGTCAGACCGATCAACGATTGCTAACGAGTCCATGGGTTGTTGCCAGTCGGGAGAATACGGACAAAAGTGATGCATGTTCCAGGTGTGTTTGATTACCATGTTCACGTAGGTGATTGTAAGCTAATTCTACTATTTACCAGTGCCTTAAGCTATACATAGTTACTATCGTAATGAAAAATACGCTGCACGAAGTGGCACGTGTATTTTAGAATGGGAATCGCAATGGAGACGTATTATCGTTGCTCGTCCGCGGAGAGAGCTGATCGCTGCGTGCGGACAACGGGTCAGGATACCTAACAACTAACTGCCGGAGGAGAGCAACGCACCTAAAAGGTACGTCTTGAACGGATCCCAACGAACGTGGTGCGCGGCGGTGATGAGGCGGAGGTGCCAAGGCAGTGGGGCGGCTTGGAACTGAGACACGGTGACTCCCCTCGGAATACGACTCTTCGTCCTCGGGCCAAAACTTATCCAAAATTTTGGCACCTATTGAGGGCTGGAGTGGGCACGCGGTAATATCACGTCAGTATCTCTCTCGCATGTTCAACGTCAAGACGACTCACTGTGATGTGGAGAGTCGCACCGGAAGGCAAGTCGATGGCCATGTCTGCAAAGGACAGGGGATCCGCCATCTCGGATGCTGGAGTACAGCTCGGCGAGGTTGATGCGCTGCAGGAAGACGAGGAGGAACGGGAAAAGATTGTCGTCGAGTGACGTTTTAGGGAAAGGGTGAAGGGGATGGAGGACCTCTTTTTGACCAAAGGGCGCATCGTGAGAGGGACCTTCACCAGGGGAGATGAGTTGATGAGCGCCTTTAAGTCGTGTCGGAGTGTCACGAGGCCAGAGGGTGTAATAAATGGAACAGGCGAAGAAGGCATGCCGTTGTCAAGTGGTTTGAGAGAGGTAATGTGTGTGTCGTCCGAACGCACTCCCAGCCGAGTCTTATACTGGACGACGGTAGACCAGGCCATGACGTGGTTGTTGTTGCACAGAATGCGGAGTGTGGAAGTACGAGAGCAAGCGGTACCTATTTGTGCCAAAGAAGCGGGCGTGGAGTGACACTGTGCATCCGGAAGAACGCGAATGTGGAACTCGGTGAGCCGGACACGAGTCAATAAGGTAATCTCTCCTAACAGTGTGGAGTCTGGGCAGCTCGAAGAAGGGTGTGATGGTGACCGGACCAGGGTCTTGTTGCAATTTCCGAAACAATGCGGCGACCGGCGCTTCTGTTTCATTACGGTACAGCATTGACAGAGGGCATGCTGCAAGCGATCTGCCTATGAGAATTGGGAGGGTTTCAAAGTGTGGTCCGGTGCAGTCGCTTACCGGGTGGAGTCAAGCCGCTCCTAAGCACTCGGAAGGCCAGCCATGTTTTCGAACCACCGGGCAAGGACTGCAACTTTGCTTACTGCAGCATCACTTTGGCCCAGGCGGAGATCGGGCCGGAGTCTGTTGTCTTGGTGTGTATAGGGCATAGTTCGATAACAAATCTCAATGATGGGCCTATTGTATGGGGAGGCCGTCAATGTGACTGCACTGCCCGTTTCCCAGGTAGCCATGAGGTCTATTATGAGAACATGTGAATTGGAGAGAAATCACATGAGATAGATAACGTGCTCTCGAAATACACAATGTCGCCTCGTTTTAGCCCTGGAAAGGGTCCAAGTCCACCCCAGACGTCTGCGGTATCTCTCCAGGCGGTGAGTTTACAGACTGCGCCTTGATCGTCAGCCAGGATAAGTTTTAGAATAGAGACATCCTGGCCAGCGTCGAAGCCTTTCTTGACTCGAACCGTATCGGGACCCTGAACCTCGAGGACAGAGAGCAACACGTTGACTTTTTGAGATCCGCTGGCCGATTTTGCGGCAGTGTAGAGGGAAGACAGGGGAGTGACCTTGTGCAAGCTGAACTGGAAGTTTGGAAAGCGGGCGATGGAGGAGGCGTCGGAATACTCGACGGAGGTACCTGTATCCTGAGTCTCGTAGGTTCCTTGAGGGATTGATCCGGAGGGTCGGAGGAAGGAGGGGGCTCCGGTAGTGTTTGCAGCGGGAGTGGGGGGCCAGGTGACGAAGGTCGTCCCGTCTGGGAGGTATTATGGCGGATCCTCGCGGTATATGGCGAGAGGGACATACCAGGACCGTCATCGTCTTGTTGTGACCCGAGGACTTGTTCTTGTTCTGGTTCTTGAGAGGCGTTAAAGATGACGTTCTGGTAAAGAAGAGAGACGCGACGGCTGGCAGCGTCGAGCGTCGCGGGGGGGTAAATGGAATGTGGTGTGATGGAGGACCAGACGTAGTCATTCGGATCCGCGTCCATGTCCGCGGCAGACGGAGCACCGAGAAACACACGAAACTGGCCCATCGACGCAGTAGTAGGGAATCGCGATCACGTGACATACACACCCACCCATACGCGTGACATATGTTCGAGACTAGACCAGCCATCTTGTACAGACAGCGCCAGCATGTCCACCTTCCTCGACCAGTATGAACCGCTCGACATCATAGGCAATGGCTCATTCGGAATCATTCGAAAAGTCCGAAGAAAGTCGGATGGCTTGGTCCGTCCAAACAATCTGCCACCGCCATGCCCTTTCGTCTCACCATCGTCTCTCCAAACTAGATATTCGCAAGAAAAGAACTCAACTTTGAGCGCATGAGCGACCGTGATAGGAAGCAAATCGTCGCCGAAGTGTACGTCGTCCCGCTTATTCCTTCCCTCTAACATCTCATCACCCGTAGAAATATTCTCAAAGACCTAGACCACGAACACATCGTACGATATCACGACCGATACGTCGACAGAGACGCTGGCATCCTCTACATCCTCATGGAGTACTGTGGGGGTGGCGACCTGTCTGGCGTCATCAAGCAAGCACAAAAACACAATAGACCCGTTCCGGAGGATACCATTTGGAATTATTTCATGCAGATATTATTGGCCCTGCAGCATTGTCATCATCCGCCGAATACTAGTCCCGATGTAGACGGCAAGGAAAGACGGCCCCAGATTTTGCATCGTGATTTGAAACCCGATAATGGTGTGTGGTCTTGCAATCTCGCTCACGTATCACCCACCGTCTCTTCAGTATTCCTTGACGAGAGCAATTCTGTCAAGCTCGGCGACTTTGGCCTGTCAAAAGCGCTCCCACAGGCGAGTTTTGCCAACACTTATGTCGGAGTGCGTGGCCTTCTTCCTCTTGTTTAACCCTGACACAAACTTCACCGTATTAGACACCGTATTACATGTCCCCAGAACTAATGCAGGAGAAAGCTTACGACTCAAAATCGGACATCTGGTCCCTCGGATGCCTCATATACGAACTTTGCGCCCTCAAGCCCCCATTCCACGAGGCAAAGACGCATGCCGAGCTGAGCATATTTATACGGTATGTTCTTTGGGCACGCCTCTCAGTGTAATACAAATCAGGTTTTAGAAACGGACGCATACCACCCTTACCGAGAGGTTACAGTCAGACATTGTCAGGCGTCATTAAAGCAATGCTAAATCTGAACGTGAGTTTGTTGACGTTCCGACTCACCCCATTCGTTTAATATCCTTTGGCCTCTGCTAGCCGGCAATGAGACCTTCGGCCACACAGCTCCTCCAACACGAACGGTTAGCCCTCGTCGCCAAAGTCGTCGAAGCGGAAAAGATGTTCGTTTCGCATCCTCTCTCTTGTCTTATGCGCTGAACTCACCCAATGTTCGTAGGCTCTCGACTGTGAAAACGCACAAGTCTGCGGTCATCGCAAAGGAACGTGAAATATCCGCAAGGGAAGCTACCCTGGCCGAGCGAGAAACGAAATTTACTGCTCTAGTGGTCGAAAAGGATGCCGAGATCCTCCGCCTGCACAACCTCGTCTCGACAGCTCAGTCGCAGCTCGACACGCGGATACGGGAGGCAATAGGCAAGCGTGAGGAAGAACTCCGTGTGGCTGTAAGAAAGCGCGAAGAAGAGGTCGCTGCTGCGATGGCGAGACGTGAGGAGGAAATTCTGTCCGCAGTACGGCAACGTGAGCAAGAGATCTTCGACGCATGGCGCACGCGCGAGGAGCAGATCAAAACGGAGGCGGAGGCATTGATCACGGAGAGGATGCAATGGATAGCCGCCAGGGAGGCCGACTTGGAGGCGGAACAAAGCAGACTGGACGACGTGCAGAAGGATCTGGAGGCCAAGTTGGCGACATTGTCTTCTCAGGAGATCAAGGGACGGAAGGAGAAAACGCCTCTTGAGGAAGTCAAGAACCTCCTCGCGCCGCTCGTCCAGATGACGGAAGAACGAGGTCACATACGCGAGAAACGCAACCCGAAGACCTTGGCAACGCCAACTAACCGTAACACCGCGAGACCTATGCAAGATTACATGCCCTCTGCCATGAAAGGCGTGGTTCTCACGCAGACCGGTCAACCGCTCGCTACACCTACCCCGGCAGAACTCGCGAACCTTTTTGTGAACTCGCCCAAAGTCGGCCTTGACTTTGCAAAAATATTCGAGTTCGAATCAGAGCCGGAAGACGACGATAGCGACTCAGGCGAGTCGACCTCGAGTTCGGTGCCTTCGGCGCCGCCTACGCGGCTTCGCAAACCGTCTATCCGGAGTTCAGCGCAAAGACCATTGGTGCGCAAAGCAAGCACTCTCCCAGCTTCTGCCTCGGACCCCACGGGGCTTTCCTCTTCTCGTACACGCGCGTCTAGATCGGTCAAGACAAAATCGGGAGGAAAGCAGGCCACCGCACCTCTGGAGAAACCTTCGATCCCAGTCCGACCCACCGAGTACGACCTCTCGGACGAGGAGAATCTCCCGAGCCCATTCCTCCGACGGGAGGAACGGCTGGCACTCCCTAGCAGTGGGACGTTCAAGACAAAACGACCGAGCACGGGGAACTTGTTGAGGGCCGTTGCGGCCGCAAATTCGGCGGCGGTAGCTGCGGGGATAAAACCTGGGAGTCACGTCGCCAAGGCGTTGGGATCCAAGATATCGTCGTCGCCGTCTCTTGGGGGTGGGAGACCGTCGTTGACGAATACGAGAAAGGTGTTGTCACGATCATGACACGAAACGGCGTCGGTGGATTTTTCTTGCTTTTCCTGCCGGACTGTTCATGTATATGTTATGAAAACGCTGATGCCCCGTTTCAATAATAATTGATGTCTGTGTCTACGAGTCGCATGTTTTTATCATCCTATAGGACTGGAGAAGGGTGCATCTATGTAACACAGAAGTTGTTCTTAGGGTCGTAAAGCATACTTGACACGGCTGCGTTCGCTGGAAGTTAACTACGGCGCAAACCTTTCACCCTTTGGTGGCATGGTTGTCTTATTGGTCGGTTCAAACTAAGGCGTACAAGAGTCTCCGGGTCGGAAATCGGAAGGGGTGACACTAGTTCAGATATCTGAACTATCGTGAATCTCCCCTTCCTCTCCATTTCCAACAGTAACGTCGAGAGGCTGTCTAACCGCCTTCCTGCTGGCTACGTTACATGATGTTCAGCGTTTGCGGAGCTTCTGACGATCTTTTTAAAAACACTGGATACCACTGACGACCCAGTTGACCACAATGCCTTGTTGACTGACCTGCCCGCCGTTATATACCAT
>JBBPTC010000528.1:0-11084 GCA_038093955.1 Boletus albobrunnescens
AGAGTGTGATAGTCATTGAGGTCGTCAATCCACGTTTCAACTTTGATTCTCCCTCGATGGCAGTGATCTTCAACTGATCTTCAAACATCGAGCACAATGCCGTACTTTGCCACGTGTCGACACAGTAGGGATAATTCCGTTTGCGATGTGGATGTCGAAGCGCGCGGACGCGGACGCTTGAGAGACATACTGTACTCGGGATGTTTGAGTCATTCGGAGGTGCCACTGATGCGCCTCAAGTCCTGCCCTACGCCAACGTGTGATCTTATAACCTAGAATATCATTCGCCGAATTCGCCCTTGTTTGCTCGCTGGGAACGGTGATTCGTATCCGTCACTAGGAGGCTCTGCGCATTCCGATAAAACCTCGATCCGATTAAAGCTGAAGTACGATGGACAAGGTCGTATTGGAAACCCACCAACTTCGAACACCGACTCTTCTGCGAGGCAAGTCGTAATTTCCTGCTGTGCCTACCTACTAGCGTGGTTCTCCCGATGGCATCGATTGACTCGCGCGGCGTGGGATGGTTACCCTCGAATCACGTATCCCACCATCGTACTCAGAGAACTTCGCGCCGCTGTCAAAGTTTACGTGTCGTACACAACCGAGCCAAGAGTTCCGTGCTAGCACCGCAGCGGACCGATCGTTAGCCTTGATGTGGGATCCGAGAGGCGATCCATGGAAGCGAAGATTAATGGCGGTGATAAGCCGACGGTGTAGGCAACCCACCGAAGAAGGCGGCCGCGTGGAGAGGATCGAGACTTGCGACGAGCGTGCAACGAGCACGGCGAATGAGAATGTTCTCCCGTTCGCCAGTTGGTCATACCGATAGCGTTTGTTCAGCAATCGTTAGCAACCTTGGACCAAAAAGGACGCTTGGTGAACATCATCCTCGGATGTCCAGTCTGCGCCAATGGGGAATCAAAAAGTTGACGGAGTGTACTATGCGCTAGCCATTCCTCCGATGCTGCCCAGACAAACTAGCGGCGGTCGAGCTGTAATATAACCGGTCCGCAACACTATGCACAACCCAGTCAAGGCCAGCCACCAAGTTGTCGCCAGTCACTGCGCTGCATGACCAAATCTTCCAGTGGTGAGATTTGATTCCCGGCAAGTCGAGTAGCTGGAGACGACAATTGTGGTCAAACGTCGTATTGTCCGACATATCGCTACATACTTTACGGATTTCCTCGTCGCTCATCGATCCTTGTATGTCCTGCTTATTGGCGAATACTAGGAGCGACGCGCCAGACAACCTCTTGGGACAGCGTGAATCTCGGAAATGAAGGCGGAATCCAATTATCCTTACATCCTCAAGAAGCAGGTTGTGAAGCTCGTCCTTGCAATCCTGCATTCGCATGCGATCTCCCGAGTCCACAACCCAGACGATGGCATCCGTTTGCTCAAAATAGTTCCGCCAATATGGCCGAAGAGTTCTCTGGCCACCAACATCCCCTGCTCATACAGTGAGTGGTAAAAGTTCTAGAACAGTCGATGGCGAGAGATACGAACAGATATTGAGCGTGTAGCTAGAATCACCATCGGAACAGTGCTCGTTTGAGCATAGATTGAGGGACATCTGCGGATCTTTTTGACACTCACTTTCTGTGAATGAACGTCTTGATGTTGAATCCTAGAGTTGGGCTGATGCTCGAAATGTTCTCGCCATTGATCTTCTTTAGGATGGTGGTTTTACCGGCATTGTCGAGACCACTGCCAGTCTTGAGAAGACCAGAAGCACGGAAGAATATCAGGCGTACAGGAACAGGATCCGCATTTCTTTCTCTTTCTGGCGGCTCTTCCTAATGATGGTGAGGAGGCCCATCGTGTAAGTACCTAACCAAGCCTCGCAAGTACAGTAGTACTAACTTGCAGGTCAAGTGACTCCGCGGCGGCTAGTTTCAATCCCCGAGCAAAGCCGCTTCGGCACGATATGTTACCTTGCCCACTGCGACCCCTTCGTCCAACAGTTGGTCCCCATGCCTCCAAAAAACAAAGGGAAGAAAGCGAAAGTGGATGACGACGATTACTGGTCAGCCAAACACGATCGATCTTCAAAGATCACCGCTGAAAGTCTAAACGGTATTTAGGGACAAGGTCGGCCAACCCGTCGCGGACAACAGTCTCGCGATCGGTGACCCTGATGTGGACAACGTCCCAAAGGAAAAGGACAGACCTGGATTCTCTGCCTTCAGCGCCCTCGCAATGGAAGATGATGGCCCACCGCAGGTGAACGAGAACGAAGACTTCGGAGGTCTCATGGTGCGTCCAGGGATCACGTTCGCATTCCATCCTTCTATTACAATGTCGTACCACCGCCTAGTCTGTCATAAAGGCCTCGACAGCCAAGGCCAAGAAGGACAAAAAGAAGGCCAAGAAAGTACAAGAAGACGTCGACGAACCCGTTGACGAAGAACCCATAGCCATCGTGGAGAAGCCACCAGTGGAAATGACCGCGGATGATCTTGCTGACGAAGAGTGGGGTCCTTCGAAAGACAAGGGCAAGAAGGGTAAAAAGGGTAAAGGAAAGAAAGGAAAGGCACAAGACGAGGAAGAGGAGGTGGCCCCAGGTAACATCTTTCCCTCTCTCATTTCGAACTTGGATCCATCACAGCACATAGACGAACCTACACCTCCGATATCATCTGCCCCTCAAACCACAATTACTGAACCTCCAGAAAATGGAGACAAGGACGCAGACGAAGATGGAGACGCTGGCCCGAAGATCCTCACCAAAAAGGAAAAGGAAAAGCTTAAGAAAGAACGCGAAAAGGTTGTTTCTCTCAATTTCGGTTTCTCAGTGCATGCCTGACCATTCCAAGGCCAAGAAAAAGGCTCAGGCCGAGGCGAAAAAGTCTACCACTGCTGCACCAGAAGCAGTTCCTGTCGATATTGCTGCAATTGCAACGTCGGTTCAACCACATTCCGAATCCAGGGTCGAGAAGGATGAAGAGGAGGAGGGGGATGGCCTGGACGGCGGAGGGGCAGCTGCGAGGAAAAAGAAGAAGAAAAAGGCTAAAAAGGACGATGATGGATTGGTTCCGCCCCCCCCTGCGGCCCCGGCACCAGCTCCAACCGCGAATAAAAAGAAAGGTGGAATAAGCGCGTTGAAGGCGATGATGGAGGAAAAGAAGAGATTAGAAGAGGAAGCAAGGCGCAGAGAGGAGGAGGAGAGACGACGCATTGAGGAGGAAGAGAAGCGGGCAGAAGAAGAAGCAAGGAGAAAGGAGGAGGAAAAACAGAGAAAGAAAGAGAGAGAGAAGGTATGCCTTGAACTGCGATGAACGCCCTCCCGTCCTCATCCAGTGGAATAGATGAAACGCGAGTTGGCCAAGAAAGAGGGTCGCTTACTGACGAAGAAGCAAAAAGAGGAAAAGGTTGCCGCCGAACTACGCAGACAAGCATTGATTGCATCTGGAGTTCAGATAGAAGGTTTGCAACAACCAACTGGAGTGCCCGCTGGTAAAAAAGTGGTCTATGGTTCTCGCAAAAGGAAGGGTCCATTGGGCAAGGAAAAGGATTCAACTCCTGCATCCCCAGCTCTAGAATCAAGACCGCTGAGTCCTGCACCAGTCACGGCGTCTCCGTCGTCCCCCGCTGGAGCAGGGCTTCTGAATACGGCTGATGGTGTTAAGGATGAGTGGGACGCTAGTAGTGCGGAAGAAGATAACGGTGCCGCACCAGCTCCTGTCATCAAGGAAGACTGGGATGCATCAAGCGAAGACGAAGTGAGCGCTCTGCCTTCGTCTCCTGAGAGCAAGTCTCCCAAAGTACCTACTGCCCCTCCCGCGCCTTCACCTTCCCAGCCCGCAAAAGGAGCACTTCCTGGTCCGTACAACTCACTGCCTTTCGTCTGTTTGTTTATTAAACCGCTCTAGCATCGCCTGCAAACAGGGAAGCAAGCAAGCCCCAAGCAGTGCAAGGGTCCGATCTCAAGTCCCCTGCGGAAGAATCCTCAGAAGAGTTGTCATCTGAAGACGATTCTTCTGAAGACGATGATTCGGAGAGGAGCTCTGGAGAGTCCAGTGATGGCATGACAAGGGTACAGCGCCTGGCTGCACAGAGGAAAGCGGAAGCCGCTGAACGCAGGGAAAAAGCGCACGAGGCGGCACTTGCCGCACGCAGCAAGGATAATCTACGCAGCCCGATCTGCTGTATCCTGGGTCACGTCGATACTGGCAAGACCAAATTGCTCGACAAGGTCAGGATCTACGGTGCCTCCTCTCCAATATCTTACACGCTCAAACCAGATCCGGCAAACTAACGTACAAGAAGGCGAGGCCGGTGGTATCACGCAGCAAATCGGTGCTACTTACTTCCCTGTTGATGCTATCAAAACTAAGACGGCGGTGTTAAATAAGGTTTGTAATTAGTTGTCGTTATCCCTTCTTTTTTAACAGTACGATGCAGGACGGGAAACAAGAATACAAAGTTCCAGGGTTACTTATAATTGACACCCCTGGCCACGAATCGTTCACCAATCTGCGCAGTCGCGGCAGCTCACTCTGCAATATTGCCATTCTCGTCGTTGATATCATGGTATGTTTCCTTATGAAAATACGAAGAAGCGCTCATGATCAACCAATAGCATGGTCTCGAGCCACAAACGCTCGAGTCTCTCCGTTTACTTAGAGATCGTAAAACCCCATTCATTGTCGCCCTTAATAAGGTAACGTCCCGTCTGCTTCGACACATACAGCGCTTCTCAATTTTATCCAGATCGATCGTATGTTCGGGTGGGAGGCAGCTCCAGATGGCGCATTCCAAGAATCACTAGCCAGACAGAAGAGATCTGTACAGCGCGAATTCGAGGATCGTGTTCAGAAGACTATACTTGCCTTTGCTGAGCAAGGCTTGAATGCTGTGCTCTACTACGAGAACAAGAACTTCGCCCGAAATGTCTCGCTTGTACCCACTTCTGCAATAACCGGGGAAGGAGTTCCGGATATGATCATGCTCTTGATCAATCTAACTCAACAACGGATGAGCGATCGTCTCATGTACCTATCAGAGCTAGAGTGCACGGTGTTGGAGGTCAAGGTCGTTGAAGGTCTCGGAACCACCATTGACGTTGTGCTTTCTAATGGTATTCTGCGCGAGGGTGACAAAATTGTCGTCTGCGGTCTCAATGGGCCTATTGTCACTCAGGTTCGTGCGCTACTCACGCCACAACCTCTGCGCGAGTTGCGTATAAAGGTCCGTAGCTAACCCATATCACATCTTTTCGCTAACCTCCCAACTTCTTGTAGTCTGCTTATGTGCACCATAAGGAAGTAAAGGCAGCACTTGGCGTCAAAGTTGTTGCTCCCGATCTCGAAAAAGCTATTGCTGGTTCGCGGCTTCTGGTGGTTGGTCCTGACGACGATGAAGAAGATCTAATGGAAGAAATCATGTCCGATCTTACCTCCCTGTTGAACTCCATCGATAAATCGGGTCGTGGTGTCTCTGTACAGGCTAGCACGCTGGGTTCACTTGAAGCTCTCCTCGACTTCTTGAAGGTCAGCAAGATTCCTGTGTCAGGTATTAATATCGGCCCTGTCCACAAGAAAGACATTATGCGCACGGCGACTATGCTAGAGAGAGCCAAAGAACTTGCCGTTGTTCTTGCCTTTGATGTTCCTGTTGACAAGGATGCCGAGCGGTTGGCAGAGGAGATGGGCATAAGAATATTCAAAGGTTTGTGCTTGGCCAAGTCTGAATGAGCCCACTGACGCCCGTGTAGCTGATATCATCTACCACTTGTTTGACGCATTCACCGCTTACAACAACGAGATCATGGAAGCCAAGCGCCGAGATGCTGCGCCACGAGCAATCTGGCCCTGTCGCTTGAAGATAATTGCTGCATTTTGTAAACGAGACCCCATCATATTGGGTGTGGATATTCTCGACGGAACGTTACGGGTCGGTACGCCAATTTGCGTTGTGAAGGTGGACCCAACTACCCAGAAGAGGGACATCATTGACCTTGGGAAGATGTGAGTCAGACCAACAATGATGTCGATTCCGGATCGGTTTTCATACGTTCGCGTACAGAACATCGTTGGAAATTAACCATAAGCCATTCGAAGTAAGTAGCAAGTTATCTGGCAAGGCTCTTAGAATGATAGATGGTCTTGTCGTTTCTAGATTGTCAAGAAGTCGCAGGCGGGTGGGGGCGTAGCCGCCAAGATTGAGCATGCGGTGTATCAGTCAGCCAAGATGTTCGGCCGCCATTTCGACGATAAAGACGAACTTCTGAGCCACATCACGAGGCAGAGTATCGATGTCCTCAAGGTATCATATTTGGATGACGCGCACGTCGATTCTGATACAGTCCTTTCAGTCATCATTCAAGGCCGATGTCTCCAACGAAGAGTGGCTTCTTATTAAGGCATTGAAACCGGTACGTTCTCTCGTTTTTTTCCAGGCACATCGTTTGACAAAAATCGATGCGACAGCGCTTGAACATCCCATAAAAGCGACCTGTGTGTGACCCGGATACATGTTTTACATCGGAGTTACATACATACATCACTGTATTTATACCGCACGCGCATCGGCGACATCATTTTTTTTTTTTTTCCCTGGATACCTTCACCTTTGGAATGTCTGCTCCGTACAGCCCAGATGGCACTCGAGATGGCAATCATCAAGTCTCTACTGAGGACGTTGATGTCTTGCAATTGGTAATGCGTCATTTGAGACGCTGGGACCCCTGATCTGGGATGATGCGCTGAGGTATTACTGGTAATCGGTAACGTCGGTTTACAGTAGGGACTCCTGGAAACGGGCTGCGGGTATCCCTGATTGCGGACTCTGAGGACCTTTGACTTGCCCTTGCCCTTCAAAAGGTCCTCTGAGGAAGATGCACCAGGGGTTGAGATCATACCGCTTGAACCTGAACAGCGCTCATACCTGCGTAGGGAAGCCCCCAGTGTCGTCCTCTTACTACTACCGCTCCTATGGGAGCAAAGCATGTTTGACTGACGTTATCTACTCTCCTTTTCAGAATCGGCTTGGCTATAAGCAGGTGAGGAAAAAATCGCTTTTCCGAATCCGCGCAGTTGCTAAGTACTCGCATTTGACTCTAGCAACTTCATCGCACTTGGCATCTTCTTGAAAGCTTCGCAGCTAGTTTTGTTGCTCTGAACTTCATCGGAGGGGTTCGGTATGGACGTGTCGACCACAAGTATTTCTGCCAATAATGATTCCCAACCACAGTTCATTCTTGTTCCTTGGTTTGCTTGCAGGTGGTCCTGCTGCGATATGGTATGTCTAGTCAAAAATGCACTAGCAAGCTTATCTTAGGCACTGCTTCAGGTCATCCTACATCGTTACGATCTTCTTTATGATCATAACCGCTGCGGTTCTTGCGGAAATCTGTTCAGCGTTACCGCTTAGCGGTTCCATCTATATCTGGGCCGCTGAGAGCGCCGGACCAAAATACGCCAGGTTCTTCGGCTTTCTGGTCGCCTGGTGGTCTTGCACAGCATGGATGACTTTTACTGCAAGCAACTGTCAAGTAAGGTTGATTTCCGTTCAACAGCGAGCTACATCATGATTATCTTATCGACAGACCACCGCCAATTACATTGTTTCTCAGTTGGCTGTCTGGGGAGTCGACTTCCCTGGTGGCGTTGATAACAATAATGTCAAATGGCGGGCCTTCATCTGGATACTCTCGGAGTTGATGCTACTGATATCTGTGGCCATGAACTACCTCCCTCCTAGAGTCTATTCCGGTGTTTTCAAGTTTTCGGTTGCATTGCTCATGCTTGACTTTTTCTTGTGTCTCATTTGGCTGCCTATCGGCGTCTCAAAAACGTACGGATTTCGATCGGCCTCGGATGTATTTACAATGACTTGTACGTCGGAGCCACGCGGAACTTATTGTAGCCCACTGACTCCCGTTTGACCAGACAATGGCACTGGAGCTTCTGCTGGGTGGAACTGGATCTTGTCCTTGTGCGTCCCTTCTCTGTGCCCTGATCCGTGCAGCGAATTGATCAAGGTCGCTCGGCAGCCTTTTCACCGCTGGGACCTTGACCGGATTCGATGCATCGGGCCATATTGCTGAGGAAACAAAAAATGCCAGGTATACCCCTGTGACGATGGCACTTCCCTTTGTTGACCCATTTTTTCAGTGTCATTGCAGCCAAAGGCATTCTGACGAGTGCCATCGCAACAGGGGTGCTCGGTTTAATCACCACCATCCTGTTTTTGTTCTGCACACCAGACCTCGACACAATATTCTCTCTCAACGCCCCGCAGCCATTCGTCCAGATATATGCCCTCGCTTTGGGCAAGAAAGCTAGTATTTTCATGACGATGTTGGCTGTGCTTGGTCTCATAATGGTGTGAAAGGATTTCCTTGTTCGTGTCCCCATTGAACCTGTGATTCTAACAGAACACCACTGTTTCCATCGTTGCTTCATCACGCTTGGTGTTTGCCGTCGCTCGCGACGGCGTGCTTCCTTTATCTGGATGGATTGGACAAGTCGACGGGCAAGGTCAACCCCGCAACGCAGTCACCGTCATCTTCGTTTTTGCCGCAGCCATGCTATGTACGATCTTGCCCAGCCAAGTCGCATTCACGTCATTGGTGTCAGCTGGTGCCGTTCCAACCATCGCAGCATACGGTCTCATTGCCCTGTTGCGACTTTGCATGACCCCGGACCGATTTCAGTCCTCTCGATTCAGACTTGGCAAATACGCGAAACCATTCTATATCTGTGCAGCCGCTTTCAACGCACTCATCTTTGCTGTACGTGTTTTGCCTGGCCATGATGATTGTACACCAGGATTGACCTTGACCCAAGGTTGATATCTCTCCCTTTTACTTCCCGGCCACTGCGCAGACGTTTAACTTTGTGAGAGTTTCGATCGGTGCCATCTCTGATCTAATAGTGTTATGCAGGCTGTCGTCATCTTCGGCGCCATCTCTATCTTTGCTTTCCTTAGCTGGTACTTCACGCCCGAGGATAAATGGTTGAAGCGGCATCAAATTCTCAAGGCTACGGACGTGACAGATTAAGAATGCAGAAGACGTGCTCGAGGTTAGACGAGATGAGATATCGATATCACGATGTGAGATATCCTAGAAAGGCTCTAGCCCCAATTGTCCTTGACATGCCCCTTCAATGTCTACAATCTGAAACGGTGGCAATATACAACTTTATTTTACTGACCATTTGCGGCGGAGCGGAAGGGACCAACCTCTTTAGGAGCAGCGACACTCAGAACCACCGGATGATCCTTCCCGACGAGGACTTCATCCTATTGATGGAAATATCAGCACGGAACATGTCGCAGCAAACGAGGCATGATTACAAACCTCGATCCGGATACCCATATTATGGAACGCCTTTGGAAACTGTGGTACTGGGGGTACGTAAATACCTGGGGAAATAAGCATACAAGGTGTGATAGGCGCTGGACGGATCTACCTGGTTCCACCGTAATTACCATTCCTGCCTTCAAGCTAGCATGCGGTTTTTTGTTCCATGTAGATGCCACTCAAAAAAAAAGTTTGAGCTTACCTGTCTCCACGAGCAAGGTGTGCTGACTCGTGCAAATCTAAGGTTCATCTTGTAAGTCCCCGTCGACTTGGATACTCCGAATCCAAGACAAAAAACAAGTACCTATTCCAATCGGATGACTAAGGAAATGTGGGTACAATACCCTTTCCAAATCGCCCGTGTACAGTTTAAATCCGATCTGGTTTAATTCGGTCCGCAAAAGATCGCATGATTTGCGGTGGAGTTGATGTAGATTGAGTTCAGTAGATTCGGTACACAGGGATATGAGGCTCTTCTGGGCATTCAGTACAGCTGTGTATAGATCCTTTTGGGATGTGGTAAAGGCCCCGGAGGCAGGATAGGTGCGTGCTAAGCAGTAGATGGTTAGAGCGAGGCACAGACCTCCAAAAAATTGGCAGCTTAACTGATATCTGAGGCGTATCCACTGCCAGTGGGATACGTACTGAGCATAAAATAGAAATATCTAAAGCGTTGTACTGACTTGTATTCGCATCCCGCATCCATTAGGATCATCTCACCATCCTGAACCACCTGGTTATTAGAGGTATAGTGTATTATGAGCGCGTTGGGACTAAAAGAAAGGGTCAACCGATTATTCGCAAAAGGGTAAATTTGACTGGTACCCTGATGCGACAACAGGCACGTATGCTAATCGTTGTGATCCGGAGAGACAGCACAAATATTCAAAATGAGCCGCAATTGCACTTTCGGACATTCCAGGGCGGGTAAATCGCATGGTCTGTCAAAGGAGAGCCCTTCAGCATCTACGAACTTGGGGTGGTGAGTCAATTGACCTTGGCGAGAGAACGTCCACTAATGTCGGCGGCAGCGCGCATGACCTGCTGTTCTCGCTCACTCTTGATGGCTCGCAATTTAGCAACATGTGGCGCCAGGCTGTGCCTTCGAGAAGGGGACAAAGATTCCAAAACTGTCTCATACTCTGGTCGGGGCTGCACGGGGCTAGAAAGGTACTGCAGTAAAGACTTGGCGGTACGCGGAGACTGCTTCGATGATGAGTTGGGTACGTCAATGTAAATGTTGGAGCAGATGCTAGCTAGTGGCTTCAGTAGACTAGGGAAGCTTTGTATTGAGCGAGCAGCATCTGCTTTGAATATGTTTAACGCGTCGTTGAAACTTGTTCTGGGTATTACAGAATTATTAGCGAGTTGACCACCAACAGTGTACATTATCACAGTACCTGGCACCCTCCCATTTCTCTTTGAGAGTGTCCTTGCCGCTAGAAAATAAAGTCATTCGATAGCCACGTGAGGTAGAAGTCTTCTCTGGGTCATTAGTTTCAGCTTATAGCCAGCCATGGGCCTGAAATCTCGTCCAAGCTCACCGAGGATAACGGCTGCATCTGGTTCTTCAAAGCCGGTAAGGTACCAAAAGTCGGACGCCTGACGGAACTTGTAGCTAAACTGATGCTCAAGAAAGTTGGTAAGATGGGGCATAGAGTCAACCTACAATATTTCTTGAGAAGATATTGGTGGCCAAGAGAATGACAGACGGTGCTACGTACCTCCGCTCATGTACTTTATCGGCGCGGCAACCGCGACTACGACG
>JBBPTC010000530.1:0-15739 GCA_038093955.1 Boletus albobrunnescens
GCGCGCCGATTTCGCACGTCGTGAAGATGTTCCCCTTGCCCTCATCCTCGCCCTCTCTCATGCCCCACGGGTATATCCGCCGCGGGTACGGGTTTTTTGCCGGTGCTCCCGACACCTGTGCTATTCTCTAGCAACTCGCTGGGAGTGTCCCACAAAAGTCGTTCGCTACAGACACAAGTCAATACCAAGAACGACTTGAACTACCCACCTGAACCACCAAGGCCAACCTGACAATGCCACGAACACGGTAAATAAGCCCCAAAAATGTTAAGCTCAGGGGGAGTGAGATGTGTTCGAGGTGTAACAACTTACCGGCATCAAAACGAATGCATCGGGAGTGTCCCCTATGACGAAGGTGCTAGGCACAGGCGAAAAAATTTGTCAAACGTGTCGGAGCCCGTTACAGAGGGCTTGAAAACTCACCAGGGAGTGCTCCAGACGGCCTAGACAAACCAGGTGACAAAGTGGTCGCACCATGAGATGACTCACGTAGTGGCCAGGAACACCTTAAAGGCTGGCGGAATGAGCGCTTCGACGATATGAGTACACAGTGAAAATATCAGGCCAGGAGGCTGGCGGTTGGTGAGCAGAACGTGTCAAGAGACGTGTAGTTAGAGGCGCGAGACTGATGCAAAAGGTACCTGTTACAGTGAGCATCCGAGTCATGCGTCGTGACTCGAAACGGCTTGAAACGCCAGAACGCCAGAACGCTTGCACTGTGAATGATGTCAGGTGGTTGATGGAACGTAAGCAAAATGATCCTAGAAGAGTCAGCACCGCCAGATTCACCAGGTCATACAATCGCATCAAGTCCAGGGCAAATTGGACACGTTATAAACAGTATTGATGATCAGTAGGAGCGGAGCCAAAGCATGAAATGCAAATGACAGCACACCGCTCCTGTGACAGCTTATGTAAGTCGACTAGGTATTAGCCGGAGCCGTGGGGACGCTATGATCAATGATTAGTCACTGGCGCGGTGCGGCTACATGGCAATGCTGACGCATTTATTATGCCATGCAGTGCGCCCCGAAATACACAGCTGGACTCAACTGCATTCACTGATGCCACTGCTAACAGGCTGTAGTCAATGGTCGTGAATAAGTTGGGCTGAAACTCAGTTTACACATCATGCATATATCATCTGCCACATTTAACTTGTGCCATATCTGTAGCAACCCCTGATACAGACTCAGCGGCACAATGGGCCATGAGGTTCGGGAGAGCACCAAGCAGTGTGACAGTATGAACTGGTGACCACACATTATTACAACTTGGAAACTGCCAATTGTGGTAGTATGAAAACTGTGTAATGAATATCCCTTTCTTGCCAGTCTGTGGCCAACTGTGAATTCCTGCTTTAATACTAGTAATTATGAGGGTGATAGAAACTGCTAAGCAAAATGTGAATATAATGCATCAAATAAAAACAAATATAATAGCTTGTAAATGCCTATCAAAAAATATCTGTAACTAACATTTGAAAATTCTCTACTACTACTGTATATTGAAAATTTGTGGATTAAGCATTTACAAATATATAAAGGTATAACCTGAGACAAGCTATAATCATGACTACTTTCTCTTCCTATTTTATTAAGCCTGGATATAATTTTGTAGATCATAGCATTATTTGCTTTTACTTATTGTTGCTGGCATGCTAATGGCTAGTTGTAGTCAAGAGCATTGTTTTATAAATATAATAAAACCCAAGATAGAGCTTTACTTTCTCTATCACTTAAAGTGAACAATAGCTGGACTAATCAAGAAGATTGAGTTCATATTTCAAAATCTACCTAAATTCAATTTTAACCACTTTAATCTTCTAATTTTTGTCAATTATATTCTTTCTCAAAATACAATTCCAAGTCCTTGGACATGTATATATATATATGCTCATTATATTTCCATCTATCTATAATCATACTAGTTTCATTACTTCATTTTATTTTATACTAGTATTTATAGCAGATATTTTTGACTTTTACTATTACAATTTCTTCTTTTTCTTTATCTTTGATCATGTGTACAACTTTGTTCTTTGTTGTTCCATGATTTTCCATTCTGCAGTCACTTATTTAGACTTCTCACTATGGAATTCCCTTTCTCATCCTGGTCCATATGTGCTGGCATTACTATTTAAACTCTCGCATTAGCAGTATAGTTTTTTAGCTTCAATTTCCTAGATTATAATCTAGTTTCTGGAATATTATCTGCTTTCTTGAAGTCTCATTCCTTGTTATAAATCTTCACTGCACTTTTAGAGTTCTTGAATTAGTTGTCATTAGGACTATTGATATAATGCTTCTTGTCCTCATCTTATCTTGTAATCCAAGATAATCCTCATATGACTTATCACCTATATGAGTCTACTCATCACCCTCCAGCATGAGTCATCCCAGTCATCTCTCATAACCTGAGATCTTCCTGTGTGCTCTCATTGCCTATATGAAGTACTTTCCTGTCTATTACAGTTGTCATTGGACTTGTAGTCTGATATCCAACCTTGCTCTGGGGAGCTCAAACTAAATATCTCATGTGATGGATTGTCCACGTGACTCTTACCTCCCACTGCCTTCATATGACAAGTCATATGATAATCCACCGTGCCACTGGTATTGCTGACACACCAGTATACTCTATGCCTGAGCTTACAGCTCATTCGCTCACTTGCGATAGTGGACCCTTATTCATATCACTTGTCCTCTTCTCACATACATTGGGCTTCACCCTTGAAACCACCAGAACCACCTCTAGTCCCTCATATTTAATGAAATCCACAATTCCAGTAGGATGAAACCAAGGGATCTCACTTCCTCTTCTACCTGAGGTATAGAAGGTGGACTGATCAAAGAGACTAAGTCTGCAGAGGATGTGATTGAATGGACTAAGTGGGAGATACTCATTTAGTACTGAGGAAGGTGAAGTGAGCTTTGATAAAGTAGGACTAGTAGAGTATACTAGACCTGAGTAGTTGGAGTATGAGAGTAAATTGGAACAACTGAACTAACTAAGGAGTGACTACTGTAGGAGCTCTTCTTATATACAGGACAAGGACTGTTTGTCCCTGTGGTATCTCTATCTGTGAGTAGATAGGTAAAGATAAGGATGAGTCATCTAGTATGACTTCTAGAGATATTGCCTAATAGCATATGTCACTCTTATCTATGACATCATTGATGACTAAATGTGATAGTATAAAACACAGAATAATCCAGGTTGTTACGATTCATTCTTTTGAACACTTCGCTCTTGCTTACCGTTACTTGACCTTTGCTGATATTGCTCATCCGCTTCACAATATCACTAATCTTTGTTTCCTTTTACACTTACCAGCTTTCCTTACAACTAGTAAGCCTCTCTCTTTACGCTTACCAGCTTTCTTTATAACTAGTAAGCCTTTTTTGAACTGTTCATTTTGATTACGATACTCTTACTGTGTACTCGTATCTAATCTCTCTTTTCAATATTTCCTTAATCCCCGCATCGCCAAATTATAGTACACATGTACCATGGCTTCTCCCTTCCTAGGTGTACATCCTGTAACCTAGTCCGAGTCCAATAAACTCCTCCTTTTTCTTTCGAAGTCTCACCTCCTCCTTGAAAGTCTTCACTGCACTTTGAGCAGTGTTCTTGAACTAGTCATCGTTGAGACTATTGACTCAATGCTTACTCTCTGACTTCTTGACCGACTCGCGACATCACTGCGCAACGTCACTCCTCGATCGACTCGTGACATTACTGCATGATATCACTCTGACCTCGACCAACTTGTAACATTACTGTATGATGTCACTCTCGACCCCGACCGACTCATGACATTACTGCATGACGTCATACCAGACCCCGACCTTCGACCAACCTAGGCTATGCTCGTCCTTACCCAGGCCAAGTGTAACAAAAGATCGAAGCTACCTGAAGGCCTACCATTGTGTAGTATGCCACCATTTCTTCCTCGAACAGACGCGGTCGACCCGACTGTCCCTTGACCCCCATCCCTGCCCTGTGGTACTCTTGATACTGCAATCTAGAGCCTTCGCTCTCCCCTGAACCCTCGAACTCTTTGCCGACTTCTTCCGAAAGTGAAGACCTTCACCTCGCCTCTCCTACAGACGAGGAAACTGTCCAGACATTAGCGCACGACTTCTCAGCGTCGCTAACTCTACCCAGACCACCAACACCACCATCTCGGCCCTCTATCTCGAGGCAAACATCCCTTGCTACAGCGTTCCCATACCCAATCACTAGACCACCTACTCCAACTCCTCTTGTCATGTCGTCGACAAAACATGCTGAACTTCGCATCGGCTCTCCCGAGGAGTATGACAGAAACCCAAAGAATGCCAAATCTTGGCTAAACGCTGTATGCACTTATCTCTTGACCAATGAGGACATCTACAATACAGACACAAAAAGAGTCGCTTTCATGCTCTCCTATATGAAGAAAGGCGCCGCCTATACCTGGGTATCTACTTTTCGGGCGGACGTCTTAGACAACAACTTGTTTGGAACCATGACGGACTTTAAATCCAAATTTCTAGACACCTTTGACCACGCCAGCACCAAGACCGATGCAATAACTTGGCTGGCCACTACTCGAATCAAAGATCGCAAAGTACTCTCTGAGTACATCACCGAATTCAAAAACCAAGTCGCGGTTAGCGGCATTACTGAGGAACTCATTCTCATCAACTACTTCTCCACCGGCATGGACACATGGTCTACTGGTAGGATGTACTGAGTACACCAACAGGGAAAAGTGCCAGGTGGTCCAGGTTCGAACCACGAAAGTGGTAAGAATTTGGTTCCTTTAAGACTCCATGCAAAAACCATCTGACTCTTGGCCCTCAAAAGCCTTGAGACAGGACATCCCTGGTGTGTAGCCCATCGGTCATGGACTGGAGACCCAGAATCTGGCCAGTCTACACATTGGTTATACTCTCCTGCCAGGGTATCACTCCCTAGCAAGGTTCTGGACTGGCACCTGGTGTAAAAGGCAAGAATAGCTATCTGCTAACCATTTCGAGCCTGGGGAACTCGATTGATGCCCACTTGGGATAGATGCTCATATGCTGTGGCTTGAGGTGTAAACATGGTTTGGATTAGGGGTGCTGGGAGAGATGTGTCGCCCAGTTGCCGACAGTCCTTGTCATGTCCCGAAAACCTCATGAGACAAATCTTAGCCATGGAAACCATACCAACAAAAGTCACCGACTGGTACAAGAAGGCCATGGTCTTTAAACAAGGTGCTGACTAGTCTGACTTGATCCGTGCTATGCACAGAAATCCCTCCTCGACCCCTCGCTTCTTTTCACACTCCCACACTAAAGAAAAAAAGATCCTAACGCCATGGATGTTGATGCCGTTTGAGTACCTTTCCCTAGAAAGAAACTCACTGATGAAGAACGGATCCAGTTTGCTAAAGAAGGACGATGCTTCGGATGTCGCCAAAAGGGACATATAGCATACAATTGCAAAACCGAACTTGGACTCTTGCCGAAGAAAATAGAAAGAAAGGTCCAAAAGGCGAAGAAAGACAAGAATCTCCCAGATCTCCCCAAGCTGGAGAACTGTGAAGAAGAAGAGGACACAGTAGGACGTGTCCAATTCAAACAGGGTTTTTAGAATGGAGGCCTCAATCGACGTGAGTACCCTCCTCTTCCTCCTCTCTTATGTGCGCTCCTGTACTTGTATCCTCGAAAAGCAAATCTCTTCAGATTCCAATACAAGTCATTGACCCCTCGCATGTTATGAAAGTCGTCGATACCCGTGCCCTAGTCAATAGCAGTGCAGACATTTCCTACATTGACTTCGGATTCGTCCGAAGAAACCGATTACCTACCACCCATCTACCGAAACCAATTTCCATTCGAAACGTCAATCAAACTATGAACAAGAAAGGCCAGATTCGTTTCACTTCTGACCTTTACCTTAACATCGAAGGAATAGCCCAAAAGGTGACCTTCTATGTCATGGACTGTGGAACTGAGAATGTTATCCTCGGACTCTCCTAGCTAAAGAAAGCCAATCCCTCCGTCGACTGGAAATCTAACACCCTCACCATTGATGAGTCTGCGGACGAATCCAAGGGGCTCTATCAATCCTACGCCTCGAACACCCTCTCAAACGATACTCTCCTGAACCAATGTTGCCCCCCTCCTCGACACACCATGATCAGGGCAACCGCCGCTGATCACCTTGAAAAGTTTATCGGATACGAGTCCGAAAACGAATATGTTCAACGGGCCTGTGACGTTTACACCTGTAGCTGGATCGTATGATTCGGCACCTATTTCTCCCCTCTTGGCGAAAGACCAGCCGAATTAACTTCCATTGCCAAAGTAACGTTAGCCATGGAGTTAGCCAGAGAGGCTGACAAGAACAAGAAGGAAACTGTCCTTCCCTTAGAATACCAAGAATACGCTTCCGTCTTCTCGAAGGAAGCTACTGAACACATCCCTCCTTCCTGACCCTATGACCATGAGATCAACCTCAATGAGTCGTTTAAACCGAAGATCGGAAAGATCTATCCTCTCGCACCTGAAGAAAAGAAGGCAACGGATGCCTTCATTGATGAAAATCTTGCTTTTGGGAAGATCCGTCCTTCCAATTTGCCTCAAGCATCTCCCTTCTTCTTTGTCAAGAAGAAAGATGGCGGTCTCCATCCTTGTCAAGACTACCGCTATCTCAACGAACATACCATCCGCGACGCTTACCCCCTTCCTCTCATCTCCGACCTCGTCGACAAACTCAAAGATGCAAAAGTCTTCACCAAGTTTGACGTTCGATGGGGTTACAACAACGTCTGCATCAAAGACGGACACCAATGGAAGGCCACCTTCATTACGCATTGCGGTCTATTCGAACCTACAGTCATGTTCTTTGGTCTAACCAACTCTCCTGCCACATTCCAACGATTCATGAACAATTCATTCAGAGATATGATCGCTGAAGGATGGCTCATCATCTACATGGACGACCTCCTTATCTTCTCCCCTGACTCGGCAACCCACGAAGAGCATATGAAATATGTTCTTCAAAGGATGCAAGAACTCGATTTACACTTGAAACTCTCCAAGTGTAACTTCGCTACCAAGGAAGTCAAATACCTTGGTATGATCATTTGTCCTAGTGAGATCGCCATGGATCCTGTTAAACTCGACGGTATCGCCAAGTGGCCAACCCCAGAAAAAGTCAAGGATGTTCGCTCCTTCCTTGGCTTTGCCAATTTCTATTGCCGCTTTATCCCAAACTACTCAACCGTTGCACACCCCCTCATCGACCTCACCAAGAAATTCCAGGCTTGGGCCTAGACACCATCCTGTCAGAGCACTTTTGATCACCTCAAAGCCCGCTTCCTTGTAAAACCCGTCCTTCGTTTTCCTGATGTTTCCGCCCCATTCGCCATTATGACTGACGCCTCCAAATATGCCTCTGGAGCTGTCCTCCTTCAAACCGATGCCAATGGCGAGTGGCACCCTTGTTCCTACCTTTCTGAATTGTTCTCTCCTGCAGAAAGGAATTACGATATCTACAATCGTGAACTCCTTGCGATTCTCCGAGCTCTCAAAGCATAGCGCCACTACCTCCTTGGCTCCACTTTCCCTGTTCAGGTCTTCACCGACCACAAAAACCTGACATACTTCTGTTCTGCCCAGCACCTGAACTGCCATCAAGCTTGCTAGCTCCTGGATCTTGCTGACTTTGATCTCAAGATCACCCATGTTCCGGGCAAAGACCTTGCTGCTCCCGATGCTCTCTCTCGCCGCCCTGATCTCCTCCCTACTTCTGACAATGACAACCAGGGAACCATCCTTCTTTCTCCCTCTCTCTTTGTCAACATGATCGATTCCACTATTTCTAGCATTATCGAAGATGAATCAAAGAAGGACAACCTCTACCTATTGGTTCTCCAATCCCTTGATAAGGGCCTTCCCGCTCCCTTCCGCTCTCACCTTTCTGACTGGCAACTTCGCGATGGCATCCTCCTTTACAAAAACCGAGTCTACATCCCTCCCACTAAGGGTCTCCGCCGTTCCATCATCTCTCGTTGCCACGATCATCCCTCCGCCGGCCATCCCGGCTTTCTGAAAACTCGTCAGCTTGTTGCTGCCGATTACTGGTGGCCGGGCCTCGCTACACATATCTGTTCCTTTGTTTCTGGCTGTGCTGTCTGCCAGCAGAACAAAGTGAACACCCATCCGACGTCACCCCCACTCCTTCCTATCTCCTCGACCGCCTCTCGTCCCTTCCAGCAGATCTCTTGCGATCTTATCACCGATCTCCCTCCCTCTGCTGGCTTCGATTCCCTCTTGGTTGTGGTCGACCAAGGGCTTACTAAGGGGGTAATTCTATGCCCAATGAAGAAAACTTGTACCACTGAAAGAGTAGCCTCACTTTTCTTCATGAAAGTCTACTCATGCTTCGGCCTTTATGACAAAATCATCTCAGACAGAGGTCCACAATTCACCTTTGCCTTCGCAAAAGAACTTGGGAGAATCCTCGGTTATAATCTCTCCCTCTCTATGGCATACCACCCTCAGACTGATGGTGAAATGGAACGGGTAAATCAGGAAATCGAAACCTATCTGCGTATCTACTGCAGAAACAACCCCACCGCATGGTCCAAATCAATTACCCACGCAGAATTCGCCCTTTTCCTCTGGAACAAACCACCAACCGGAAACAAAAACCATCTTTACTGGCACACTCATTACTGGCGACTATCCTTGTCTGTCCTGGCGATACTCCTTGCTCGTTCGTGACTTCCATGACGTGACTCATGATACCACCATGACGTTCACACTCCTAAATCTCTTGCCCTTTGGCCTGGGAAACCACTGTAGTGAGAGTTATGCCATCCATCCTTGGGAAAGACTTGGCATAGATTGAGGTCATAACCTGACCATTCCTGTTCCCATCGTCGCCTCCCTGTCTCTGATATCGCCATCTTGATCCTCGTCGTCACCATCCTGTCATTAATTCCTGCCACCACTCGTTGTCTCCCTTGACCTTGATTCCTCCAACTGCTACCACTGTTTACTATGGTCAACCACCTCCCATTCATTCATCCTTCCACTCTCTCAACACACTCGCTACTATGCGCCCCCGATACCCGCTATTTAACCTAGGAGATTGAATCTTCCTTGTCTTGTCTCAGACTTTTCTTTTACAGGATTAATTCCAACCAGAGTTTGGAACATAACAGGGGGGTAATGTTATGATTCATTCTTTTCCCTCTTGAACACTTCGCTCTTGCTTACCATTACTTGACCTTTGCTGATATTGCTCATCCACTTCACAATATCACTAATCTTTATTTCCTTTTACACTTACCAGCTTTCCTTACAACTAGTAAGCCTCTCTCTTTATGCTTACCAGCTTTTATTATAACTAGTAAGCCTTTCTCGAACTGTTCATTTCAATTACGATACTCTTACCATGTACTTGTATCTAATCTCTCTTCTCGATATTTCCTTAATCCCCGCATCGTCATATTATAGTACACATGTACCATGGCTTCTCCCTTCCTAGGTGTACATCCTGTAACCTAGTCCAAGTCCAATAAACTCCTCCTTTTTCTTTCGAAGTCTCACCTCCTCCTTGAAAGTCTTCACTGCACTTTGAGCAGTGTTCTTGAACTAGTCGTCGTTGAGACTATTGACTCAACGCTTACTCTCTGACTTCTTGACCAACTCGCAACATCACTGCACGACGTCACTCCTTGATCGACTCGTGACATTACTGCACGATATCACTCTGACCTCGACCGACTCGTAACATTATTGTACGACGTCACTCTCGACCCCGACCGACTCGTGACATTACTGCATGACGTCATACCAGACCCCAACCTTCAACCAACCTAGGCTACACTCGTCCTTACCCAGGCCAAGCATAACATGGGTCTAGAATCTAGGCCTCTTTAATGAAAGGTAAAATGAATACCTAGAATTCTGATAGTATTCCCCAATAGGCTCTAATGACCAGCAACCTATCATCCTGAGAATATACTAACACTATGGAACCCTGCCACAGCATAAGCCTCATGGGTACCCAATGGAGTCATAGCCTCGACAGCTCTCTGTCTTTGAATTAGGAACCACAGTCACACAGCTCTCTGATATCCCTAATAGGATATATGATGTATGACAGAACTCCAATGAGTTCCTTTTATATTTCATCTTGCTCCATGGATCTTACTTTGCCTTCTCATATCCATGGAGGCTGTACTTGTGGAATCCCAATGGGTATCTGCTTATTCCACTTTCCTTATGAAGGCTGGTGCTGCACAGACCAGCACTTCCTTATTGAGGCACATAGCCACACCTCATTTAGTATATAACCTAGCCACTGTAGATGATCAAGCCCTAAGCTTGATCTATGCAATACCAGCATAACCACTCCAGTGTAATACCTTGATCCAAGCCCTAGCCCTAGAAGGTGACCTCTATGTCTGCCTAGGGTAGGCAACTACTTTGAATATATCGTTGCTGTCACCATATGGCTCCTCTTGACCTCATTCTGCTTAGTCATCACCTATTGCCAATATAGAGGGAACTTCTCTAATAACAATTCCACAGAAAGCCACCTTCACCAAAGAAGACACATTCTTGTGCATGTTTGTGCTCAGGCTTAGCTCGGTTACATCATTTGCAACACTTGTAACCACCACCATTACAAAAGATCAAGCTTTTCCCTTTTGCCCTGCTATTATGTAGTAGGCAATACCCATCCATGACTACCACCATATCACATGGGAGAAATCCTGGATAACTAATGGGACTGGGACATGATAAAGAAGGAAACCTCCCACAACCAGGGACCATTACTACTGGATAATGAAGGACAGCCAGTGACAATATGGACAACACCATCACATGGAGAATAGCAGACCATGGACAAAGAGAAGAAAGTTCTCACATACAGAAGAACATAAAAACATAAAAGATCACAAGGAGAATGCTGGACCTTGTATATTGGACAATGACACTAGGAGAAATCCTAGTATAAAATCCACTTGGGGAACATGCCACTAGGGCAATGCAAGACCTAGGATATAGGAACTTCAACACTATGAGGAGAAGCCCTTGAATATAGGAATGCCATTGACACATGAGGAGAAGCCCTTAGAAATAGGAAAACGACAAGAACCATGAGGAGAAGACCTCAGATATAGGAAAACCCTTAGGAGACCACAATAAAGATAGGGGAGACATCACCAACAAATAAAAATCAACACTTGGGAAATGAAGAATCAAGGAAATTAACTATACTGACCACTAGGAGAGACCTAGGGAATAGGATTAACAATATAGAAGGGATGCTGTTATGCTTGGCCTGGATAAGGATGAGTGTAGCCTAGGTGGGTCAAAGAACAAGGAGAGCTCATACTAAAAGGTAATGAGCTTGATAGGGAAGTGCTTTGTATAGGCAATGAGAGCACACAGGAAGGTCTCAGGTTATGAGAGGTAACTGGGATGACTCATACTTTGAGGGTGACAAGTAGACTAGAAGGACTTGTATAGGTGATGAGTTGTATGAGGACTATCTCGGGTTATGAGATAGGACAAGGACAAGAAGAAGTGTTGAATCAATAGTTCCAACAATGACTAGTTCAAGAATAGCACTCAAAGTGTGGTGAAGACTTATAACAAGAAATGAGACTTTGAGAAAGTAGATAGTATTTCAGGTACTAGGTTACAACCTAGGAGATCAAAGCTAGGGAACTATGGTGCTATCGTGAGGATATATATAATAGTACCAATATGCACAGACCAAGACAAGAAAGGGGATTCTACAGTGAGAAGTCTGAATAAGCGACTGCAGAATAGAAGATTGTAGAACAACAAAGAACAAGGTTATACACATGATTGTTATGATTTCCTCTTTTCTTCTGTCTTGAATAGTCCTCATTGACTAACCATGATAACCATGTCTTACCTCGGACTATTCCACGCCACTTAGCTGTGCCACCTGCTATGTAAGTCCCAAATCCCTTATCTTCTTATCTCTAATCATGTGTACATCATTGTTCTTCATCATTCCATAACCTTCTATTCTGCAGTTGCTTATTTAGACTTTTTACTATGGAATTACCTTTCTAGTCCTGGTCCATGCACATTGGCACCCTTATATAAACCCTCGTGATCACACTGTAGTTCTCTAGCTTCGATCTCCTAGGTCTACACCTGTAACCTAGTCTTAAAATATTACTTGCTTTCTTGAAAGCTCATTTCTTGTTATAAGTCTTCACTGCACTTTAAGTGGTGTTTTTGAACTAGTCGTTGTTAGGACTATTGACCCAATGCTTCTTCTTGTCCTCATCCTATCTCATATCCTGAGGTAGTCCTCCTATGACTTGTCACCTATACGAGTCTCTCTCTAGTCTACTCATTGCCCTCCATCACAAGTCATTCTAGTAATTGCTCATAATCTGAGCTCTTCTTGTGTGCTCTTGTCGCCTATATGAAGTACTTTCCTATCAAGCTCATTATCTTCCAGTATGAGCTCTCTTGTTCTTTGACCCACCTAGACTACACTTGTCCTTACCCAGGCCAAGTGTAACAAAAGATTGAAGCTATCTGAAAGGCCTACCATTATGTAGTATGCCAATATTTTTTCCTCGTATAGATGTGGTTGCCTTGACTGTCTCCTAACCCCCATCCCTGTCCTATGGTATGCTTGATACTGCAACCTGGAATTGTTACGCTTGGCCTGGGTAGGGACGAGCGTAGCCTAGGATAGATGAAGGTCGGGGTCGGGAGTGACGTCGTACAGCAATGTTACGAGTCGGTCAGAGATGGCGTCGCGCAGTAATGTCACGAGCCGGTCAGAGATGGCGTTGTACAGTAATGTCACAAGCCGGTTGAGGTCAGAGTGACGTTGCGCAGCGATGTCGCAAGTCGGTCGGAGGTCAGAGAGTAAGCGTTGAGTCAATAGTCTCAACGATGACTAGTTCAAGAACACTGTTCAAAGTACAGTGAAGACTTTTCAAGGAGAAGGTGAGACTTCGAAGGAAAAGGAGGAGTTTATTAGACTCGGACTAGGTTACAAGATGTACACCTAGGAGATTGAAGCTAAGGTATTACAGCGCGATCGCAGGGTTTATATAGATACAGCCAACGCGCACAGACCAGGATAGAAAAGGGAATTCCGCAGGGAGAAGTCTGAATAAGCAACTGCGGAATGGAAGGTCGTAGAATGACGAAGAACAACATTGTATACGTGATCAGAGATAAGAAGATAAGAGACTCGGGACTTAGCGGGTGGCACGGCTAAGTGGCGCGGAATAGTCCGAGACGAGTAAAGGTCAGCATAGCTAGTCGGTGAGGACTAGTCAAGTCAAGAGAAAAGTGTAAAGAAAAGAATAAATCGTAACATTACCCCCCCATTATATTCCAAACTCCTGTTGGAACTACTCTTTTAAAGATCTAAATAGGCTCCCCCCGGGGATCCTGTAATGTTGGCCCAGGCCGTGGAATCGTATTCGTCATTGTAGTCGGGGGGCGAGGGGGACCTCGGTGGAGACGGAGGACGAGGAACAGGACGACGTGGGGTGCGTCGTGTACAAGGTCAGGACGGAGGAGGAACCGGGGTGGGTTCGACGAAGTTCACAAATCTGGTGCCGCGACCAGATGACGAAGAGGATACCCGAGACAATCGGATACAACGAGACGAGGAAGATGGGGTTGGAGAGGTCGGAGCAGCAGGGGTAGACCTTCTCTTCAAGGGCCAAGTGGCCTGTGAATGACCCGGTGCAAAACGGAGACAGAGAGGGCAGCAATAAAAACAACAGTCACGTTGGAAGTGACCTAAATGGTGGCAATAATGGCATGCTTCGGCGAAGCGAGGATGGGTTGACGGGAGTGCAATGCTTCCATCTCCTCCAGTCCAGTAATGGTCTACGCGTTCCGCATAGGCGAGTTCTGCTGGTTCAAGAGCCGATGAAGACGCGGACGGGGTAGACGGAACTGTAGGGGCGAGAGGAGAGGAGAGAGGGACGAATGGCGGATGCTCTTGTTCATTGAGCTCCCGGAGATAACGATCGAGGTCTTTGAGGAAGTCGAAGAAACCTATCTGATGTGAAAGCATGTTTATGGAGTCGTTAAGCTGCTTGACGACGTCTCTGATGACGGATTTAAAGAAATCAGATCATTAAGGAAGGCAAACATAAAACTAACATCTCAGATTACATGGGAGAAGTCCAAAGAGTAGGCACAGCACAAGAATCCCTGAATTTCATATTCGGAAGGAAGCCTGCTAGACAAGCAAATGCCCTCACTTACAATGATGAAAGTGATGAGGCACATATAGACGCCGAAAAGGAAAGGGTAAGCCCTGATCTACCAATACAGGATCCTACTTCAACTGTGGAAAACCAGGACATTTCGCTAAGGATTGCAGGCAATCCAACACCAGATGTAGTGAATGCCATTGGTCTAGAGGATAGCATAAACCGATATGCAGTAAAACCAGTACTACTACTATCCAAGCTACTACCACATCAGAATGCATATGTAACGACCTAATCTCCTAAAGGTCAATAACCCAAGTCTGTTAGGGTTTCACTATAGTCTTTGACAGTCAGTCAGCACATCAGTGGGAAGGTCAGGAGTCCAATCTATTAGCCAAGGCTACTAATGAGCCACTATGGAGGAGAGGAGGGAAAGAACTAAGGAAGGAAGTGAACAAGACTGGAGTTCTACTGTGCTAAAGTGTTTACCTTATATACTGTCTAAGTATGCACACAGACCAGGCTGTATATGGTAAGGGTACAGGGTATATACCATGAAGTATCCATGAGGTATATAGCCAAGGGCATGTGGATCAAGTGAGGCTGCATATGATAGGATGATAAGGAACATGAGGTGAACATGTGTTGATGGAGGCTATGTGCATGAGTCTAGGCTTGTGGCTGTGCAAGGCTGTGCTTATCTATGAGTCATGATGAGTTATCTGTGGCTGTGCAAGAAAGGGAAAACCATAGGAAAAGTGGAAAAATAATAGGGGGCATACTAGGCATCTGTTACAGGGACATCCATGGATACAACCGGAACGGCGGGAGCATGGACGAAAACTTGAGAGGCCTGGGCAGTAGGGGGGAGGTGTTCATCGGCAATGAGAGTAGTTCCGCTAGGAGGCAGAGGTGTTTCTATGGTAATAGATGGTTCAGTAATCGAAATAGAAGATTCAGTAGAAAGAAAAGACAATTCATAGAGATTAGACATTGAAGACATTGTTTGTTTCTAGCGACGGTTCTTGTTTCTGTTGATGGTTGTTCGAGAGGAAGGGGACGAAGAAGGGAAGGCAGAGGAGTGAAGTTTTTTATATTCTTCTAGAGCAGACTTTGCATTTTTCAGATTCCGTTCAGGAACCCAAGAGTCTTCTTTGGCCGAGTATCCTTTCCATCAGATCAGGTAGTAGCGGGAAGACGGAGCTCCGCGGTGGTGTAAGATCCGTTCTATTTCATATTCTTCTTCGCCATCAACCAGGTCAGGAGGTGGTGCAGGGAAGTTCTTCCCATGGACGGAGTTTTCATGATAAGAAGATAAGAGGGAAGCATGGAAGACAGGGTGAATTTTCCATGTCTGTGGGAGTCGGAGTTGATACGTTGACCTGCATGTATTTCATTCATGCAGAGTCATGGAGTGTCTATCCTTCCATTCTGGAGCAGATAGAACTCATAATACCCATACCAGACTCTCAAGTATATAGCAATCTTGAAGTGTCTGCAAAT
>JBBPTC010000532.1:0-15694 GCA_038093955.1 Boletus albobrunnescens
CGAGGATGACATTCTCGGTTCCACAATCCATGACATAGAAGGTCACCTTTTGGGCTATTCCTTCGATGTTAAGGTAAAGGTCAGAGGTAAAACGAATCTGGCCTTTTCTGTTTATGGTTTGGTTGACATTTCGAATGGAAATCAGTTTTGGTAGATGGGTGGTAGGTAGTCGGTTTCTTTGGATGAATCCAAAGTCAATGCAGGAGATGTCTGTGCCACTATCGACTAGGGCGTGGGTATCAATAACTTTCATAACGTACGAGGGGTCAATGACTTGTATTGGAATCTGAAGAGATTTGCTTTTCGAGGATACAAGTACAGGAGTGCACATAAGAGAGGAGGAAGAGGAGGGTACTTGCATTGATTGAGGCCTCCATTTTAAAAACCCTGTTTGAATTGGACACGTCCTACTGTGTCCTCTTCTTCTTCGCAATTTTCCAACCTTGGTAGGTCTGGAAGATCTTTTTCATCTTTCTTCGCCTTTTGGACTCTCTCCTCGGTTTTCTTTGGTTTCAGGAATTGGACTTTGCAGTGCCAAGAGGAGTGTCCCTTTTGACGACATCTGAAGCATTGTCCTTCTTTGGCGAACCGGATTCGTTCTTCTTCTGTCAACCTTTTTGTTGGTTTAGGGAGATGGATGGCATCAACATCCATGGTGTTAGGATCTTTTTCTTTGGTATGGGAGTGTGAAAAGAAGCGAGGGGTCAAGGAGGGGTTTCTGTGCATAGCACGGATCAAGTCAGATTGGTTGGCACCTTGTTTGAAGACCATGGCCTTCTTGTACCAGTTGGTGACTTTCGTTGGTACAGTTTCCATGGCCAGGATTTGTCTCATGAGGTTTTCAGGGATGCCGGCAGAGAAGTAATTGATGAGGACAAGTTCCTCAGTAATGCCGCTAACCGCAACTTGGTTTTTGAATTCAGTAATGTACTCAGAGAGTACTTTGCGATCTTTGATTTGAGTAGTAGCCAGCCAAGTTATCGCATCGGTCTTGGTACTGGCGTGGTCAAAGGCATCTAAAATTTGGACTTGAAGTCCAACATGGTTCCAAACGAGTTGTTATCTAAGGCATCCGCCCGAAAAGTAGATGCCCAGGTATAGGCAGAGCCTTTCTTCATATAGGAGAGTGCGAAAGCGACCCTCTTTGCATCTGTATTGTAGACGTCCTCGTTGGTCAGGAGATAGGTTCGTATAGCATTTAGTCAAGATTTGGCATTCTTCGGGTTTCCATCATACTCCTCGGGAGAGCCGATATGGAGTTCGGCATGTTTTGTAGACGACATGACGAGAGAAAGAGTGGGTGGTCTGGTGATTGGATAAGGAAGAGCTGTAGCAAGGGAAGTTTGCCTCGAGATAGAGGGCAGGGATGGAGGTGTCAGTGGTCTGGGTAAGGTTAGCAACGCTGAGAAGTCGTGCGCTAATGTCTGGACAGTTTTCTCGTCTGTAGGAGAGGTGAGGTGAAGGTCTTCACTTTTCGAAGAGGTGGGCGAAGAGTTCGAAGATTCAGAGGAGAGCGAAGGCTCTAGATTGCGGTATCGAGCGTACCACAGGGCAGGGATGGGGGTCAAGGGACGGTTGGGTCGACTGCATCTGTTCGAGGAAGAAATGGTGGCGTACTACGCAATGGTAGGCCTTCAGGTAGCTTTGATCTTTTGTTACGCTTGGCCTGGATAAGGACGAGCGTAGCATAGGATAGTCGAAGGTCGAGGTTGAGAGTGACGTCGTACAGCAATGTTACGAGTCGGTCGAGGTCAGAGTGATGTCATGCAGTAATATCATGAGTCAGTCGAGGAGTGACATTGCGCAGTGATGTCGTGAGTCGGTCAAGAAGTCAAAGAGTAAGCGGTGAGTCAATAGTCTCAATGACAACTAGATCAAGAACACTGCTCAAAGTGCAGTGAAGACTTTCAAGGAGGAGGTGAGACTTCGAAAGGAAAAGGAGGAGTTTATTTGACTTGGACTAGGTTACAGGATGTACACCTAGGAGATCGAAGCTGAGGTATTACGGTGTAATCGTAGGGTTTATATAGATAATGCCAACGCGCATGGACCAGGATGGAAAAGGGAATTCCGCAGGGAGAAGTCTGAATAAGCGACTGCGGAATGGAAGGTCATAGAACAACGAAGAACAACATTGTACATGTGATCAAATAAGAGACTCGGGACTTAGCGGGTGGCACGGCTAAGTGGTGCAGAATAGTCTGAGACGAGTAGGGGTTAGCATAGCTAGTCGGCGAGGACTAGTCAAGACGAAAAGAATAAAGAAAAGAACAAATCATAACAGTGGAGCTCCATGTCTACAAAAGGAATCAGAATCCTGTAGGTATTCTGCATTCCACTGATTCTGCTTGGAAGGAATGGAACTCCATTTATACTAAACAGGTCAGCATTGGTAATGTATCTAAAAGGAGTCAAGGGACTCTGTGCACAGCCATACCATACTGGATTGGAGACAAGACATCAGAGTTGTGAGAGAAACCCCTGAGGAGGTAAAGACGTCTGTAGTCAAGAGAGGGAATGGCCCCAAGGGAAATCCCAAGTGGGGGTCCATTTGGAGGCATAGTGGAAAGAGGAAAAGGAATTTGTTAAGTCCCAGGACTTACCCACTAATCGTAACATTACCTCCCCTATACCTTCCAAGACACTGTCTTGCACTCTACTTAAATTCATCTCCCTTGTTGACCTCATAGTTGGTGAGGTTGAATGAGAGGTCATCCCGAAAGGGGCAATCCCCTAGATTGTGTCCGTGTTTCCCACACAAGCAATAGATCCTCCGTGGACAGCGGTATTGTGAGTGACCTGGCATGGTGTAGTGACAGATTGGGCAGGTGTAGTGGGGGCAATCAGGGCAGAGGTGTCCTCGTCGGTTATATATGAAGCACCATGGTTGGCGCCTGGGGTTTAGCGAAAGCAAGGGGAGATGATCGACATTGATTGGGTGGGCTTTAGTACCCAAGTCAACAGACATCGCTTGCGATGGTGATGCATAGGGATGGGGTCTGTTTGGTGTAACTCAAATGCAGTGGGAGGAAGTGAGCCCTCCCTGGAGAAGTACAGTCTGGGCCCTCTAACAACGGGAGCTAGAGGGTGTCAGAGTCTTGGGTTGTGGTTTGATTGGAAGGGGGTCCAGGGAGGGGGTTCAAGCAGGGATGAGGGGTATGGTGGCAAGGAAGGCCAGGGTGTCTCGTTCAGAGACAGAAGGCTGGGGGCAAATTCCTCCAGTAATTCCTTGAGGGTTGTTAGATGGGGTTCCAGCAGAATGGATGTCAACGCCCGAATTGGTTGAGGATGGAAAAGCGGGGGCAGGGGGTTCAGATATAAGGGTGGATTCCTCTGAAGGGAAATTCCAGTCATCGATGTTCCAGTTATCCACGGCTGGATCGTCAGATAGGTAGTAGAGTCGGTCATGGAAGGGGAGTGCATTGAAGACAGGGTGGAGAATGGGAAATACCAGAGGTCATTAAAGACCCTTCCTATTTCATGTTGGTCCATTGTGTTGAGGATAGGCTTGTCCCATGGCATGAGAGTAGACAGGGAAGTATGTTCTAGCAAGAGCTGAGCATGGATGGTTCTTGCTGCTACATAGGAGTGGAATATATCCACCAGGGAGATGAGGGTTCCATTTCCAGAGAATTCTGGGATGAGGTGGAGGGCATCAGAAGTGACTGGATTGCCCAGCAGGGCAGTATAGACGATTCTTCAGCTGCAGAGGGGGAGTCAATGGAGGCAAAGGGGTACTCAAACATTGAATTCAGTAGTGACAACATTGTTGGCAGGGGAGGATATGAGTGTATAGCTGTGATGGTTTAGGAAAAGGCGAGAGGGTTTCTGGTCTTATATTCTTTTAACAGTTCCTTGGCATGTCTTAAATTGCTCTCAGGTTTCCAAGTGTTTTTGGAAGATGAGTATCCTTTCCATTTTACCAGGAAGGTCCGACACTGTGCAGCTCCCTGATGAGATAGAATCCATTCTATTTCAAATTCTTCTTCTCCATCTATGAGATCTGGCGGAAGTGGAATGAAGTTAGTTCCATATTTCATAGTCTCCCTATATGGGGAAAAAAGAGAGGCATGGAAGGCATTATGAATTTTTCATGTCTTCAGCAGTTTTAGTTTCTAGGAGACGGGAAAAATTACTTGTGTAATTTCGAATGGTCCTTCCCATCTAGAGGCTAGTTTCTTGGAAGGATAGTGTAGATGGAGATTTCGTTCTTCCAACCATACTCTATCTCCTACTTTTCATGGTTTGAAATGAGAGGTTACTCGTTCTTTCATGAATTGTTGGGCTTTTTTGTGTGCTTCATGAGCCTCTTCTCTTGCCTTGGCCAGTTCAGAGAGGTGGGTTTCTACTGCAGGAATGAAGGTTTGTCCTAGGACCGGATATCCTTTCGGTTCATATTCCATCATCAGAGAAAAGGGGGTCTTCTGGATTACAGAGTGAATGGAGGAGTTATGGTGGTACTCTGCTAGGATTAGGAGATCTGTCCATTTAGTTGGGTCTCCCTGACAGAATATTTGGAGGTAGGTTTCCAATTCCTGGTTCATTCATTCTGTTTCCCCATCAGTTTAGGGGTGGTAGGCGGAGGAGAGCAGTGGGTCATATTGTAGGAGTCTTGCTAATTCTAATGTGAAGACAGAGGTGAATTGTGGACCTCTGTCCGAGACTACTTTGTCATGCAAATCATTTGAAAACATAGTCGAGAAAGAGGGAGGTGACTCCTTCTGCATCTATAGTTTTGTGACAAGGAGCGAGAATGATCCCTTTAGTAAGCCCATGGTCAACCATGACCATGATAGAATCAAATCCATAAGAAGGGGGAAGGTCAGTGATGAGATTGATGGAAAGATGTTGAAAGGGTCGTTCAGTGGTGAGAGATAAAGGGGTGAGTGGAGGGGCTGTCAGGTGGGTGTTGACCTTATTAGCCTGGAAAAGGGCACATCCCTGGACATATCGTCGGACGAAGCCGGTGAGGCCCAGCCACCAGTAGTCGCATTGGACAAGATTAAGAGTGCAAAATATCACCCATGTCCACCGACGGGGGAGTCATGGAGAGATTCAAGGATGGAAGTGCAAGAGGATTCTGGGACATAAAGATGATGATGATAATATAGTAGGCTGTTGTTAAAGTGCCAGTCCTCTTCGTGAGAAGAGGGGAAATTGGAAGAACCATCGTGGAGAGCCTGTAGTTGTTTTTTCACAAGGGGGTCTGTGGCAGAGGAGTGTTGCAGTTGAGCAGAGAGGTCTAAATCCAGTTTCTGAATGAAGGTATTTGGAAGAAGGACGACGTCCTCATTGCCATCTGTGGTATCTGCAGCGTCCTTTTGAAAGAGAGCATCAACAGGACCCATTTGGGTACCTGGGAGGTGGTGGAATATCAGGTCGTAGTCCTGAAGGGTGAGGAGCCATCTGGCCTGTCAATGCGAAAGTTTCCGAGGGTCCTTAAAGTAGGTCAAATTTTTGTGATTGGTGAGGATAGTGATGGGGTGTTTGGTGCTAGTGAGATAATGACGCCACTCCCCTGAGGCATGAATGATGGCAAGTAACTCCCTATCATATGTGTCATAATTTTGTTTGGCCAGCAAGAATGTTCTAGAATAGTAGGCGCAGGAGTGAAGATCACCATTGGCATCCTTTTGCATGAGGACTGCTCCTAAGGTGGTGAGAGAGGCATCTGTCATGACATAGAAAGGTTGGGAAGTATTAGGCATCCTAAGGATAGGTTGGGAGCAGAAGGTGCTTTTTAGATATAGAAAGGCAGCCTCTTGGTCCAGTCCCCAACACCAAGGGGTGTTGGTCTTTGTGAGGTCAAGGATTGGTCTGGCATGTTGGGAGAAGTTCGGGATAAACTTCCAGTAAAAGTTGTAGAATTCGATGAAAGATTGGACTTCTTTGACTGTTTTCGGGGCCCCCCATTCCTGAATTGCATGCAGTTTGGTTGGGTCCATTTTGATAAGTCCATGATGGACTATCATTCCCAGAAATTCTACTTCCTCCACATTTTTCTAATTTCACCCCCAAGTGGTTGTCTTGAAGGCATTGGAGGACTCTTTTGGTGCATTCCCATAGTTCCTTTAAGGTGGTGGCATGGATGAGGAGATCATCCATGTATATGAGGATCCATCCTTTATTCTTTGCCCATTGGAAGATCCAATCCATGAATGTCTGGAAGGTTGCTGGGGAATTGCACATTCCAAAGAACATGACTGTTGGTTGGAAGAGACCAAAAGGGGTGATAAATGCAGCCTTTCAGAGGTCTTTCTTCTTAATTTGGATATTGTTATATCCCCATCTGATGTCCAACTTGGTGAAATACTTGGCTCCTTTTAATTGATCCATTAAATTGGAGATGAGGGGAAGAGGATAGGCATTCTTTATGGTATGTTTGTTGAGGTAATGATAATCTTGGCAGGGGCGAAGGGTTCCATCCTTCTTTGGAATGAAGAAAAATGGAGAGGCTTGGGGTAAGTTTGATGAAGTTATTCTTCCTGCAGCTAGATGTTTCTTTATGAAGGCCTTACAGGCTTCTTGTTCTTTAGGGTTTAATGGATATGCTTTCACTACCCAGGGGGTGAAATCCAAATTAAGATCGATTCTGTGATTGAATTGTTGATTTGGAGGCAGGGGGCCTTCTTCTCTTTTTTTGAAGACATCTGAATATTCTTGGTATTTTGGTGGAATAACTAGCTCCCATTTTTTGGCGCCTTGGGTGAGGGTAGTGGAAATGGTGGTCTTCTTGATGTGTACTTCTTTAGTGGATGAGAAGTGTTTCTGGTCTATGCAAGTATTCCACCAATAATTACTTCTTCTTGTTAGTTTCGAGACTTGACACTTGTTGAGGAAGGTGTGGATATATTCCTCCTCTAGTCGTTGTTCTTGTGTTGTGGTGTTTTTGGGGATCAAAATCCATCCATTAGACCAATCTATGGTGGGGTTTGTCTCTTGAAGTCATGGCAGTCCGAGGATGACATCATCCTTTCTACAATTGATTATGAGAAAGTCTCGTAGTTCTTTCCTCTCCTCTATTTTTAAGAGGAGAGAGGTCTTCTTCCTGAATAGGCCGTTGTAATTGGCTGTTCCATCAGCATTTGTAGCTTTCAAGGATTTCTTTAATTGGGAGGTTGGCAGTTTGTATGCTTCTACTAATGCTCCATCGATGAAGCATCTGGTTGCTCCACTGTCAAGGAGGGCTTGGGTGTCAATGATTTTTGTTTTGTTTCCTGGTACACATAGTTGAATGGGGATATTCATTGATGTACTTTGTGCACCAGATACAAATCCAGGAGAGAGTTTAAGAGTTTGGGAAGAAAAAGATGTCGTCGACGCATTCTTCCTGTCTAAAAATCCTTCTTCTTGGCCCTTCATTTCCTGGCTGCTTTTAGTCCTTTGTGGAGGGGGCTCTTCTTTAGGTGGCATATGCAAAGAAAAGTTGTCCCTTCATCTGGGTCTTTGTTTTCTTCTTCCTCTTTCCAAGATAAGGCCGAATATCTGTTTGCTGGATTGATCTTAATCTTGGCAATAGGTCTTTCCTCCTCATTATCTTCTTCTTTAGTTTCTTCGAAGGTGGTCTTTAGAATTTTCATGGCAGCTTGTTGATTATCTTCTCCTAATGTGGAGAGATATTCCTATAATTCTCTTTCGATGGATGCTCCTCTGGTCTTTTCTTGAGGGCAGTTTGATGTCCTCCCTCTGGGGAATCTCCTTCCTTGATTGCTTTCTCCTTTCCTGTAATTGGAGGGGTGGTTGGTAGATCTACATCCCACTTTGTGGCATACAAAGCATTTGTTGGCCTTGATATGCTCGCTTCTTTGAGCAGGGGTCAGATAGACCCTGTCCACATCCATGACATTCAGATCTCCTCTTCCTCTAGAGGTATAGGAGGGGATGTATTCCCTCCCTCTTTCCAAGTCTTTGATACGATGAAGTTGTTGGTTGAACAAAGTTACTTTATTGATCCATCCCTTCAGAGTTGTGGGGAGGTTTTCGCAACATAGGACCATTTTGGTGAGGGAGGGGTGTACCCCTCACACAAACCATTTGATCAATGCTTTTTCATCTGTGATTCTGCATTTCTCAGATAGGAGAAGGAAGGTGGAGATGAAGGATTTGAAATTTCCTTTTTTCTCTTGTTTCAACTGGGCGAGTTGGATTCTTGCCTTTGCTGCAGTGTCATATGGTGCAAAAGTTTGCACAAATCATTCAGCGATGATATTGAATGTTTTCTCTTTGGCAGGTACCTGGACATTGGTCAATTTCATTAGCCATCCTTCTGCAAACAATCTTTCTCTTCCTCTGCTCATTTTGTTTAGCAGTGTGAGTGATTTGGTGGTATCGGTGAAGAGGGTCTGGTTAATTTGGAAGTATGCTTTCATGGCTAAAAGCCACCTGTTTGTATCTTCGGGTTCCTTTGAGAAATCCTCTGGGAGTCCTGCTTTGATTTCTCCTGGCATGTAGTCTTCTTCTTCTTCCCCTGTTTGTGGTTCTACAAATTGTTCTTCTTCTGCTCTAATGGAAGATCCTGGGGGTTCTGTGGAATTCTCTGGGAAGAACTTTGGGATTGAATCTGAGGGTTTTTCTTGTTTCCTGTTTTCTCTGGCTAATGTGAGTTGGCGTTCCTTATATTGACAATGGTATTCTCGTCAGATTGATAGGCAAACCAAGGATGCTGTTGATGTAGGCTGGAGAGATTAGGGAGAGCAAACTGGGAAGGAGATGGTGATGTGGAGTCTGTGAGTCCATATTGGTGAGACGTTGTGAAGAGATTACTCTCTACTCAGTGGTAGGGGTATGGGGAAAAGCTAGTTCTTTTGTAACTTGGAAGCATAGCTTTCTTGAGTTTGATGATTGATGGTCTTTGGGGATTTACACTTGATTGTGTAGAACTAGCTTAGGGCTATAGTACATGGGCATCTGATATATATACTAATAGGGAGTTTGACTGTGCATCTGCAAAAGGTAAGATGGAGGTGGAGCTCCGTGTCTACAAAAGGAATCAAAATCCTGTAGGTATTCTGCATTCCACTAATTCTGCTTGGAATGAATGGAACTCTGTTTATACTAAACAGGTCAGCATTGGTAATGTATCTAAAAGGAGTCAAGGGACTCCGTGCACAGCCATACCATACTGGATCGGAGACAAGACATTGGGGTTGTGAGAGAAACCCCTGAGGAGGTAAAGATGTCCATAGTCAAGAAAGGGAATGGCCCCAAGGGAAATCCCAAGTGGTGGCCCATTTGGAGGCATAGTGGAAAGAGGAAAAGGAATTTGTTAAGTCCCAGGGCTTACCCACTAATTGTAACACATACCATTCAAGATGCTTATCCCCTTCCTTTGATCTCTGATTTCATTGACAAACTCAAGAATGCCAAAGTCTTTACCAAGTTCGACATTCAATGGTATTATAACAATGTCCGCATCAAAGATGGACACCAATGGAAAGCTGCTTTCATTACACATTGTGGTCTCTTTGAATTCACTGTCATGTTCTTTGGTCTCACAAATTCTCCTGCAACTTTCCAATGTTTTATGAATGATTCATTCCAAGACATGATTGCTAAAGGATGGCTCATCATTTACATGGATGATCTCCTTATCTTCTCTTCTAACCAAGCGACCCACGAAGAATGAATGAAATGTGTTCTTCAACAGATGCAAGAACTCAACCTACACTTGAAACTCTCTAAGTGTAACTTTGCTACCAAGGAAGTTGAATACCTTGATATGATCATTCATCCTGGTGAGATCATCATGGACCCTGTTAAGCTTGATGGTATCACCAAGTGGCCTACTCCAGAAAAGGTCAAGGATATACACTCCATCCTTGGCTTCGCCAACTTCTATCACTTCATCCTGAATCTACCGTCTCATGCCCCCTCATCAATCTCACAAAGAAATCCCAGGCTTGGGCCTGGACTCCTCCCTGTCAGAGTGCTTTTGATCATCTCAAAGCTCTCTTCCTTACACAACCTGTTCTCCATTTTCCAGACATATCTGTGCCATTCACCATCACAACAGATGCCTCAAAGTATGCCTCTGGGGCTGTCCTCCTTCAAACCAATGCCAATGGCAAATGGCATCCCTGTTCATATCTCTCTGAGTTGTTCTCTCCTGTAGAAAGGAATTATAACATCTATGATCACAAACTTCTCATGATTCTTTGAGCTCTTAAGGCATGGTGCCACTACCTTCTTGGCTCCACCTTTCCTGTCCAGGTCTTCACTGACCATAAGAATCTGACATACTTCTGTTCCGCCCAGCACCTAAACTATCATCAGGCCCACTGGCTTCTCAATGATGATCGACTCTACTATTGCCAGTGTCATCGAAGACAAATCAAAGAAGGACACCCTCTACCTATCTGTGCTCCAATCCCTGGACAAGGACCTCCCTGCTCCTTTCCGCTCCCACCTCTCTAACTGGCAACTTCACAATGGGATCCTCCTGTATAAGAACTGCTGACCTGCATGTATTTCATTCATGCAGAGTCATGGAGTGTCTATCCTTCCATTCTGGAGCAGATAGAACTCATAATACCCATACCAGACTCTCAAGTATATAGCAATCTTGAAGTGTCTGCAAATAGCCCCTATTTCTCTCAAAAACCCGAGATCTTTTATTGCAACTGAACCAGTGAAGACTACTCTTAGCTAAACTAGCTACAGATACCTAATACCCTTCACTACATGTCCACCAAATATCTTTTCATTACCCCCTTTACTACACTCACAATTCACATTATACTCATCCCTACTCCAATGGCACAGTATAGACTCAGAGAAGAACTAGCCAAATTAGGCAGGTTCTGCTGAGGAACCAGTCAGCCAATAGGAAGTTAGAGGAGCACAGGATGTCCCTAATGGCCCTGAAGATCTAAATCTAAGATTTCAGGGGTAGATCCAGGAAACCAGTGCAAAGGCAATGAGCAATACATTTGCACAGCCTACTGTATCTGTACCTGAAGATCTAAGCTCTGCACAGCCTAGTTTTAACACAGCCCATATCTTGTACCTGGAGCATAGCCTGCATTTCATAGCCTCAAACTGTCCAAATCAGTTCTACTGGTATGATTCTGCTGCAATCTGACTGTTGCACCATTACCTAAGGCATCTATATATATCTTTCTCTGCCCTTTCTACCATTCCCTTCACTTCATCCCAGTACCCTGGATTTAGAAGTACATAGCCACTCTGTAAGGCATAAAAGGAGTATAATCTGGGACAGGGAGATAATCAATTCTTACTGAGAATCACTCAGGGAATCTGATCACTAGGGGATAATATCCTCACTATTACTACAGAGCCTAGCAAAGTACTAGACTGCTGTAGAGTAGATCCTGCTAGGAATTAGGCTACAGAGATTAGCCAAGGATCTATACTTGATAGAATCCTTATTCCTACCCAAGATTGATTGCACCTTCCAGCTTAGTCAATATAAGTGGTCAGTAGTCACCCATTTGATAAGTGTGAGAAGTGAGTCATTCTTCATTCTGCATCTCCTGCTATTTGGCGCTGTCCACAAAGGAACCCATAGCAGAGTGTGATCAACTCTTGACATTGGTTGTCAACATCATCTATAGTCAGCAAGTTAGCTGTACTCTTTTGCACTTCTTATTTGTCACCACACTATAGCAGACTCTCTCTGCTCTATAACAATCCAACTATAGCAGACTATCTCTGCTACACAACACAAGGAGGATTAATTTCACCCACCCAGATTGATCCTGTTAAGGTAAAATTAGGAAGAATGCCCATGCAATCAAGCCAACTGTAGTGTTACATAGTCCACTATATTCCTGTTACTCCAAGAAGAAACAGAACAGCCCGCTGACTGTGGTGAATAAGTTTCTGTAGGACAGAAGGCCTAGACCTCAAGAGTTTCCTGCTAGATTTATTCAAACAAGACACCACATGTTACACTTGGCCTGGGTAAGGACGAGCATAGCCTAGATTGGTCAAAGGTCGGGGTCAGGTATGACGTCGTACAGCAATGTTACGAGTCGGTCAAGGAGTGACGTCGCGCAGTGATGTCACGAGTCGGTCAGGAAGAGTGACGTCGTGCAGTAATGTCATGAGTTGGTTCGAGGAGGGACGTCGCACAGTGATGTCGCGAGTCGGTCAAGAAGTAAAAGAGTAAGCGTTGAGTCAATAGTCTCAACAACGACTAGTTCAAGAACACTGCTCAATGTGCAGAGAAGACTTTCAAGGAGGAGGTGAGACTTCGAAAGGAAAAGGAGGAGTTTATTAGACTCGGACTAGGTTACAGGATATACACCTAGGAGATCGAAGCTAAGGTACTACGGCGCAATCGCAGGGTTTATATAGATAATGCCAATGTGCACGGACCAAGACAAGAAAGGGAATTCGGCAGGGAGAAGTCTGAATAAGCGACTGCGGAATGGAAGGTTGTGGAACAATGAAGAACAATGATGTACACGTGATTAGAGATAAGAAGATAAGAGGTTCGGGACTTAGCGGGTGGCACAGCTAAGTGGCGCGGAATAGTAAGAGTTAGCATAGCTAGTCGGCGAGGACTAGTCAAGACAAGAGAAAAGAGTAAGGAAAAGAATAAATCGTAACACCACATCTATATTCCTTCCACTGAGGGTCTCCACCATTCCATCATCTCTCATTACTATGATCACCCGTCCGCTGGCCATCCCAGCTTCCTAAAAACTTGCCAGCTCATCTCTGCCAACTACTGGTGGCCTGGCCTTGCTTCCAATATCCATTCCTTTGTTTCCAGCTGTGCTGTCTGCCAGCAAAACAAAGTGAACACCCATCCAACATTGCCCCCTCTCCTTCCTATCTCTTCATTTGCCTCTTGTCCCTTCTAGCAGATTTCTTGCGACCTCATTACTGATCTTCCTCTGTCTGCTGGCTTTAACTCTTTCTTGGTTGTGGTTGACCAAGGGCTTACTAAGGGGGTGATTCTCTACCCAACCACAAAAACCTATACTGTTGAAGGACTAGCCTCACTCTTTTTCATGAAAGTCTACTCCCACTTTGGCCTTTATGATAAAATCATCTCAGACAGAGGTCTGCAATTCACCTCTGCCTTTGCTAAAGAACTCGGGAGAATCCTTGGTTACAATCTCTCCCTCTCCATGGCTTATCATCCCTAGACTAACAGTGAAACCAAATGGGTCAATCAGGAAATTGAGACCTATTTGCATATCTACTGCAGAAACAATCCTACCGCATGGTCCAAATCCATTACTCATGCAGAATTTGCGCACAATCACTGCCCTCACTCTGTCACCAGTAAATCCCTGTTTTTCCTAATAATGGGATATGAACCCCATGCCCTTCTGGACGTCATCACCTCATCTAACCTCCCTGCCGTCAAAGAATAGATAAAAACTCTCACTGCTGCTCGAAATGAAGCCCTTGCCACACATAAACTCACTAGGCAAGTCATGGCCTCTCATTCTTGAAAACCATTCTCCTCCTTCCAGAAAGGCGATAAGGTGTGGCTAGAAGCCTGCAATTTGAAATGCCATGTTGTCCATCCAAAATTAGCCCCAAAGCGAGAAGGACCTTTTACCATCATGAAGGTCTTATCGCCCATCATGTACCAACTCCAACTCCCACAGACATGGAAAATTCACCCTGTCTTTCACACTTCTCTCTTATTGCCCTCTCATGAAAACATTGTCTACGGGAAGAACTTCCTTACACCACCTCCTGACCTGGTTGATAGCAAAGAAGAATATAAAATAGAGCAGATATTACATCACCATGGAACTCCGTCTTCCTGCTACTACCTGATCTGATGGAAAGGATATTCAGCCAAAGAAGACTCCTGGGTTTCTAAGCAGAACCTCAAAAATGCAAAATCCACTTTAGAAGAGTATAAGAAACTCCATTCCTCCACATTTCCTTTTTCGTCCTCTTTTTCTCAAACATCCACCAGAAACAAAAACCATCGTTGAACAACAATGTCTACTATGTCTAATCTCTACCAGTCTTCTTTCCTTTCTTCTGACACAAATTTAATTACTGAATCATCTGTTACTGTAGACACCTCTCCACCTTCTAGCGGAACTACTCTCACTGCCAAAAAAGACCTTCTCCCTGTCTTCCTGGCTACCATGTCATCCCCACAGATATTTGTCCATGCCCCCACTGTTCCTGTCATATCAGTGGACATCCCACTCTTTGCCCATCATCTGGTTGATGACTTCCCAGATGACAATCAAGTCTACCTCCTCCATTCCTACTTTAGGGACTCGCATCTCACAGTTTATATCAATGCTCACCTTGACATGGGATCCCCTCTTTTCACTGTCTACTCAGCAGCCCACCAAATTGGCTGGTTGGAACTCTTAGCCAACCACTACTCCTCCATTGCTAAATTTGAATTCTTGAGACCCATCATCCAGGATGTCATTTGACAGTTAAATGACTTGATAAACATTCTCTCCCATCAGATGGGATTCTTCAACTTCCTTAAAGATCTTGACTGCTACCTAAGAGAGCTCACTGAACAAGAGCATTCTCTGTTCGTCCCTCTCTCTCTCCATATGTCCCAGCCATTCCTTCTACCCTGTCTGCGTCATCATCTGCCTTAGAACCTGCAGAACTTGCCTATGTAGAACGGGTTGATCATTTCTGGACCAGAGGAGATGGAAACGTAGCACTTCCATCTAATCACCCTTGATTCTCTGAAGTGTGTTACCACTGCCACAAGTTGGGTCACTTCCAATGTGACTGCCACTTCTATTGTTGCCCCCTTTGTCTTTGATTCGCATCAGGCCATTCTCAGGCTATCTGCCCTCTCAAAAGGAGATCCCCTCCTATCGCTCCAACCTCTCCCACCATATCATCCTCATCTCATCGGACCTATTCTTTATGGGTATCTTTCTCATCTTCTGGTTGTGGCACCAGAACTGTTAACTTCATGGAACCCATTCCAGTCCCTTCTCCATCTCATCCTCATACATGATGCACTCCTCGCCGTCCTGTTCCTTGTCCTCCTTCTCCACTGAGGTCTCCCTCATCTCTTGATTACAATGATGAATATGACTCTACCACCTGGGCCAACATTACTAGATCTCTAGGGGGAGCATATTTAGATCTTTGAAGAGTAGTTCCAACAGGAGTTTAAAACATAACAGGGGGGTAATGTTATGATTTCTTCTTTTCTTTTATCTTAAATAGTCCTTGCTGACTAACCATGCTAACCTTATCTCGTCTTGGACTATCCTGTGCCACTTAGCTGTGCCATCTGCTAAGTCCCGAGTTTCTTATCTTCTTATCTTTGATCATGTGTACACCATTGTTCTTCATTGTTCTATGACCTTCCATTCTGCAGCTGCTTATTCAGACTTCTTACTATAGAATTCCCTTTCTCATCTTGGTCTGTGCATGTTGGCATCCCTATATAACCCTTGCAATCACGCTGTAGAATCTTAGCTTCGATCTTCTAGGTGTACATCCTATAACCTAGTTGGAGTCTGTAACGACCTAATCTCCTAAAGGTCAATAACCCAAGTCTTTTAGGGTTTCTCTGTAGTCTCTGACAGTCAGTCAGCACATCGGTGGGAAGGTCAAAGGTCCAATCTATTAGTCAAGGCTGCTAATGAGCCACTATGGAGGAGAGGAGAGAAGGGAGGAAGGAAGTGAACAAGACTGGGGTTCTACTGTGCTAAAGTGTCTACCTTATATACTGTCTAAGTATGCACACAGACCAGGCTGT